>JASANF010017668.1:0-31173 GCA_030248245.1 Trissonchulus sp. WLG1_4
GACTTAGTTAACTATAACTTGAGTACTGGTGGCGCAAAGTTTACATAGAAATCACAAAAACCTCGAAAACGCAACTACCACCTTAAACAAAACTCAGCCCACAAACTAACAATTATTATAGCTATACAATAGCAGAAGAATAATATTAATTTAGTGCCACTACAAACCAAAGCTAGGTCACTCTGGAAGATTTGGCTTTAGGCGACACAGCTTGGTTGCTGGGACAGACAGAGTCGCTGGGAACAGCCGGTGGTTTCTTGATGTACTGCCGCTTTGTGCCGTGTTTCACGTGGGCGAAAAAACCTGCAAAAAACGTCAGTCAGGGTAGGCCTGCCTGTCGCAACTCAAAACAACCAACCTCACATCTGTCAAGATAATGCTCGATAACGTGTTGCCGGAATTTCACGCCACCTTCGGGGAAAGGGGGGGGAGTGAATAATAATCGGCAAGAGGGAGGTGGCTGCCGTCTAACAGGGGGGAACCACCACTGAAGAGAAAGGGGGGAAACCCCTACCCCCCCCCCCAGAATGTTCAGGTATACAATATGGTAAAATCTAGCTAACGAGACCCACCCAGTCAACTACTTTTTATAAACAACACTCAATAAAATAAAAACAATAAAAAAATAAACAACACTCACTGGTAACTTTTGATTGTTTTCCTTTTTCCGCCCTCGGAGGTTGTGGTTGATCAATCACAGACGTCTGCGTATCACTCGTCTACAAGACACTACATAAAAATAGCATGCATATTATTGTACATTTACACTGCGCGTCAGTCTGGCGGGGGCTTGTTACAAATTTTTGAAATTTTTGGGAGCTTGGCCTTAAATTTAAACTTGGCCGGGGATTTAAACTCCCAAAAAAGCCCCCCCATTTCAGATGGGGTGCCCCCCGTCGCCCGAAATTTTTTGCCGAAGGAACGTTTTAGCGACTTTTTGGTTGTGACAATGTCGAGTTTTCGGGTCCTTTTTTGCTAAATTTGGTATCAGTGCAGCTATAATAACGTATAAAAAGTAACATTTAACGTATAAGAACCATTTTTTCGCCTAAAAATAGTGTTTTATCGTGAATTTTGCGCCCCCCCCCTCATTTCGGTCGCCGCCCCCCCATCCATGGGGGGCTGCCCCCCCATGGCGCCCCCCCCCCAAAAAAAATTTGGCCTAAAAATATGCCAGCACAGGAACCTGAATTTTCTGTAAAATTTTTTCCGTTACACATTTTTCAGATGTTTTTTTACAATTTACAGCATTTTACAGACTTCAGTGGAATTTCACATAATTTTCTGAATAATTCAGGCAAAGTTCAGATAATTTTTTGTACCCAGAATCCAGATACTCTGAATTTTATCTGAAAAAATGTTACTAGCTAATTCTACAGAAAATTCAGATTTACTGGTTTTCCTATACTTTCAAGTTTTATCCTTTTGTCGACGTCATTGTGCAGCTATCGATATGAAAACTGATGAATTTTTATTGAATTTTCGCACGATTTGCAGTTTGCCACCAAAAGTAGCAAACATTTAGGGTACCCCGCTCCCGTGGTCAAGGGTCCCCACAAGGGTCCCCCCTTTGGTTTTCATCGCCCGGCCGAAAAAAATTTATGACAGATCTCCAATTGACCAAATTTGGCCTAAAATTCAAAAAATTCTCATTTTCTTCTGGGGGCTGCCACCCCCAGACCACTGCTATCTGTGGCTTAATTCTCTTTGCGTTTTCACCACTGGCAGACCAAATCCCTCGGCTGTTTCTGAATTTAGGAAGGAGCTTCCCCCCATCCCCTCCAATTGCATGAGTATGAAATAAAAGCTCTAATCCTTCCTTGCTTCTTGACATAAGTCAAAATTTGTCCCTTAAAAAATATTGTGCCGCAAAACATTGATTCCCGGAGTATATATACACGATTGAATTTTGATAAAACCCAAAATTAACCATAGCCGGCCGGCTCGGCTCGGCACCGAAATTCCCGGCTCGGTCTAACCCCAATAATAAAGCATATACATATATATCTATATGGTCACTTAGCTTAACTGGTTAGCCATAAATGTTTAGTTTTTACTAAAAATTACATGTGTATATATATACATATTGTATATTGTATTGTATATATATATATATATATATATATATATATATATATATAATTATGTTATATATATATATATATATATAATACATACATACATACATACAATATATATATATATATATATATATATATATATATATATATATATATATTATATATATATATACATATATATATATATATATATGAGCAAGAGTGAGACTTGAACGAGATAAACCAATCTATACAAAAGTTGTGTATTCCCTTTTTCATATCTTCTACATCTATATACTACTTGCGCCGCCATTGACAGTTTGTTTTAAACTGGTTAACCCTGTGCCAACACAAAGGCTATTCGCCTGACCCTCTGGCTACTTGATGCTGTGTAATAGTGTTAGTTGGTGCATATATATACTTCAAATTTCAAAGTTTCAAAAATTCAAAATGCTAAATCTGCTATATAGATCCTGCGATGTTAAAAACTGATAATTAATTAGCATGTTAACAGACTGGTTTCTCAATAATGCAGAACTCAGTTCTATTATGCGACACTTTGTGAACTATTAAATGTATTATATATATATATATATATATATATATATATACTATCCTTATTTTCATGAAAAACATAATAATGATCATCCCTTTGGAACGGAAAATGTTAGAAAGTTGCTTTTTGCACCACCAGATGCGCAACAAAATTTTGCCATTGCACGTATTTTTAATTTTAAAAAAATTTTCAATGAACGTTCGTTTTAAGCGTCATCGACGCTTTAAAGATAATATCAGTCTATTACAATTTTTTAAAAAGATTTGATGCACTACTTGCATCTTACTCACAAGTTCAATGTTTACATTGAGCAATTAAACGTGTCCTTGCTCAATGTAAACATTGAACTTGTGAGTACGATGCTAGTAGTGCATCAAATCTTTTTTAAAAACCTTTTTGCAATATTGCATAAGATGAATTCGCTTCACAAAAATTCACACGGATAAATATTAAATGAATTCATGCTGTGCATCTGGTCAACCTAGTCTAAACTAGACGCACTAGACTTGTAAAATGCATATTTTAACCAACACTGAGGATAAAAATCATGAAAATGAAGTTTCAATGCACTGCTGTAAGAGCTATTATTTGCGTATACACTATACATGCACAAAAAAACAGCGTTGCCGCCTGATTGTCGACATTTTTAGTGGCATCTGCCGAATCTACAACGTCCGCACATCCGCATTAAATATTATATAATATATATTAATATATATAATATATACATTATATATATATTAATATATATATATATATATATATATATATATATATATATATATATATATATACATTTGACAACCACGTTGCACCAAACACTGATAACTGATAAATTATCAGTAAACTGCGTTGCACGGCGTTTACTGATAACTGATAATTATCAGTTATCAGTTATTAGTTATCAGTTATCAATTATCAGTGTTGCACAAAATTTACTGATAATTATCATTTATCAGTTATCAGTTACATACTGTATATCAGTAAAATTTCCCCCATTTATCAGTGAATTATCAGTGTTCGTTGCACAAATCAAAACACTGATAACTGATAACTGATAATTTTGGCCAATTTTTATCAGTGTTCGTTCACTGATAAATTTTATTTATTAGCATTTTCAAGCAACTATAGTTACGTTTGATGTCTGTAAACGATGTTTTAATGAATTTTCATGAAATTTTGCCGCTTTTTGCCTAAATGTTTCATACTTTGGTCCCATATTAGGGATGAAAACTGATTCAGTGTTCCAGTGTGGTTCATACAGTGTGCCAGCCACACAGCATTGTCTTTGTATAAGTGATACAAAAATTGATTCAAATGTGAAAATATATGCTTCTAAATTAATGCTCATAAAAAAGTGAATATAATGACGAACAAAATTTTAGAAAAACAGTCGAATTAACGCTAATTTTTACGTTTTTTACGGTTTACTGATAATTTATCAGTTATCAGTTATCAGTGTTCTTGTGCAACACTGATACTGATAACTGATACTTGATAACTGATAACTGATAAATGTCGTGCAACGCTATACTGATAACTGATAACTGATAGTTGATAACTGATACTTGATAACTGATAACTGATAAATTTTTGTGCAACGGGGCCCACGTAATAAATTACGTATATAATATTACCGTGACGCTAGCACAGCCGTCAACAGAGGGACTGGTCACATTTTGTTCATCGGGAATGTGCAACTGTAAGCCCAAGTCCGAATCAACCCTGCTGCTGGAACCAGACGAGCAATTAATGCTGACAGCGCGATATGGCTCAGGCACAGAAAGGGCCGCAATTGGCTCCCACTCTATTTCTCCGTGGGATAGGGGCACTTCGTTGGCAAAATCGAAGCTCCAGAGGTCAGAGCTCTGGGCCGACTGTTTTTGTAACTGGTCATGCAAAAATGCATCCAGCTGTTGCGAATCCGGCCGACCAAACAGACAACGACGCACCGCCGCCCGCTTCTCCTTGGGCTGCTTCGTGGCTGACTCAGCAAACAATGGCGTATGTAGACGCATGCTAAAACTAATTTAAAATATATAATTAACAGGATGTATATATATATATATATAATGTGGTACTAACCAGCGGTCAGACTGAAGCGGGACGGGGGAATTATTTTCGCTTCTAATTCGCTTCCTACCCCACCTTTTAATAAAAATATGAAACCCCCATCGCCAGCCATGCCCCCAATCGGATCTCTATCCCCCAAAATAGCTGTCGCCCCTTTTAATAAAAATCTGAAGTGAAATTATTGGTGTTAAAACCCTTAGGGGTCGAATAAGTCGGATAAACGGCATTTTTTCGACTTATATATTAGGGATAGACCGCTGGCTCGGCTCGGCTCGGCTGCCGAGCGGCCGGCTTGGCTCGGCTCGGCAAATTGCCTTTGGCTCGGCAATTTTGCCGAGCCAGGCCGAGAGTTGAGACAGTCGTGAATTTTCAAGAACTAACTTTCAAAAGTTCAAAAACTCTTCCCAGAATCCAAAAAGCTAGAGCTGTATACACGGTTTTTGTGTTTTTCCGTTAATAAACCGCTCTCCCAAACCGGTATATCACGGGGGGAGGGCGGCCGCATTACCCATTTTTTATTGGAATTACATACTTCATGTAAGAATATGTGTGTATTCGGCGCAATTTGTTTGCCTGATATACTGTTTTGTGTTACATTTATATCATTGCAAAAACGACATTTTTAATAAATTTGCTGTCCGCATTGCAATATCCAAAAGCTTAGTAAATTTTTCAATTTTTCATTCTGGCGCCCGTTGCACAAAATAGCTGCAAAACGGTGGGAAGATAATATATATTCCATACTTCTTCAGATATAGTAAAATTGAAAAAATTTAACATATAGTAATATTGTTGGTAAAAGCCGGCTTCGTGGCGAGAATGGACGTCAAAACAAATCTGGCCCTTCACAGGAATCTGAATTTTCTGTAAAATTTTTTCAGTTGCACATTTTCAGATGTTTTTTACAAATTCCAGCATTTTACAGACTTTCAGAGGAATTTCAGAGAATTTTCAGAATAATTCAGGCAAAGTTCAGATAATTTCACCCAGAATTCAGAGACTCTAAATTTTATTTGAAAAAATGTTACTGGCTAATTCTACAGAAAATTCAGATTTATTGGTTTTCCTGTACTTTCAAGTTTCATCCATTTGTTGACGTCACTGTGTAGCTATCGATATGAAAATGGATGAATTTTTATAGAATTTTCGCACAATTTCCAGTTTGCCACCAAAAGTAGCAAACATTTAGGGTACCCCCCTCCCGTGGTAGGTCCTGCACTGCGAAGGGCGTAGTCGGGGGCGGGGGGTCGCGGGGGTCGCTACCCCTCTTCTTTTGGTCGAACCTGAAGAAAATGTCTACAAGGGTCTCCCCTTTGGTTTTTATCGCCCGGCCGAAAAAAATTTCTGATAGGTCTCCAATTGACCAAATTTGGTCTGAAATTCAAAAAATTCTCATTTTTTTCTGGGGCTGCCGCTTCCAGACCCCTGCAACTTTGTGGCTTCCTATTCGTTGATATTATCTTTTATTAAAGTCAATGCATGTCTGCAAGAGTATATATATACATTCTGCTGACTTACTTGTGTACTATATATACTGTCTGATATGATGTTCCCATCTTTTGTTTTACTTTTCTTGTCAGAAAATATTTCTGATACGTCTCCAGTTGACTAAATTAAGTCCAAAAATTTCAAAAATCTTCAATTTTTTCCTGGGGGCTGCAGCCCCCAGACCCCTGCTATCTGTGGCTTAATTCTCTTCGCGTTTTCACCACTGGCGGCCTGAATCCCTCGCCTGTCTCTGAATTTAGGAAGGAGCTTACCCCGTCCCCTCCAACTGCATGAGTATCAAATATCAAATAAATATCAAATAAAAGCTCTAATCCTTTGCTTCTTGACATAAGTCCAAACACAGGAAAACCATTTGTTCAAAACTAGTCCAAAACTAGTTCAAAACGCTGACATTTTTGGACTAGTTTTGAACGTGTCCATTTTGTTCAAAACCAGTTTAAAAGTTTTTGAACTCGTTTTGAACAAATTTTGCAGCCAGCGTACAGATTTTGGACTAGTTTTGAACGTTCAAAACGGGTTCAAAATTAGTTTAAAATGTTTTAGACTATTTTTGAACTAATTTTGACTATTATTCTAAATGCTGCATTCGTGTTCTATTTTTCGCCGTTGCTGTAGAAAGGTTTGGCTACATATATATTCAATGTTTAAAATATACAATTTAACTATTTTTCTATTATTTTACCACTTTACTTATTTCAGGATAGGTTGCGTGTTGCTTTTGTATTGTGTATAATATCTGCATATATTGTTCAATATTTAGCATTGAATAGCTCTTAGTTCTTTAACATTATCATTTCCAATACTCTATACTTATAGTGGTGCGGGAAAAAAAACCCTATTTTCAACTTTTCGGGTCGTCCTGTGCTCCACATAAATCGGATCCATTAATGCTCGCGGCTGTTACAACGGCCATCTTTCGCCTAACTGTTGCACTGATAAAATGGATTGTAACCACTCACGTTTCTGAGTAATGAGTCTCGAAACCTCCGGGAAAAAAACCCTATGCGGGAAAAAAAACCCTAATGCGGGGAAAAAAAACCCTATCACTTTTTCTGGTTGTTCTATTAGCAGGGAATATAAACACAATTTCATCGTGTTCTACAACTCTTAGGCTGCAGTATGGACTAAAAAAACCGTTTCTGCGACATCCATGTGACTCACAATGATTCTTCAAAAATCGACCCGTTTTGGCAGAAATGACTTCTGCCCAAATAGGCATTTTTTCCGTATTTAAAAGCATTAAAAACAGATTTTTGCGCTTATTACGTGAGAAACAGCGGACAAACACCGCCCGCGTCTATCATTCTTGGATTTAATTGGTACGCAGCAGCTAAAACCTAAATATTGCAAAAAATGCCAAATTTTGGTGAAACATCATCAAAACAGGTTTCGTAAGGGGTGTCGGAGTATGGCCCAAAATGACAAAAAAACGACGTTTTGCGGCCGAATAAACGGTTTTAATGAACTCTACGCATGTTGTTAGCCCAGATGAACTAACTTTAGTAGCAACAATGGGTGAGTTTAGCAAAAAAATGCCGCCAAACAAAATAGGGTTTTTTTTCCCCGCAATAGGGTTTTTTTTCCCGCACAAACTTTGACCAGTCACTGGTCAACCACAGCGTTTTTCACGGTTTTCGAGCTTCAGAAGTATAGAGGAAAGGTAACTCTCTTGAAAAATGCAAACGGCGTTGGTCAAAAGTGTTTTTGTGAAAAATTATGACAAGTCAAAAATTTGGAAAATTTTGTCACTTTGGAATTTTTCAACATGCAAAATTTTGAAATTTTATAAAAAACGCTACAGGCCTCAAAACTGCACAGAAATTGGTGTGGTAAGTCAGTTTGGGATGCGCTTTCCACCTGCACACTCAAAAAGGTCCTATGTCGTGAGGTTCGGCCAGGAAGCACTAGGGTTTTTTTTCCCCGCAAAACGCGTAGGGTTTTTTTTCCCCGCACCACTATATTTCTTATTATTATCACTATGTCTTATTCTTATTTTAAGTCTGTCAAGCAGTTTAATTGATGGTGTTATTGATTGATGATTTAAGTGATCTTTATGCTTCTCTGTTATTTGGCTTGATTGCTTAAAAACACAGCAATGCGTTTGTAATATTCGTGTGTGTAACAATGGTGCGTTAATGTGCCAGTGTTAATGTTTTATTCTCAATTCTTATTTGCATTTTATTTCCTTCATTAACCCTTCTTACTATCTATATTACATATATTTCAGAAACGTATATATCTGACGCATCTACATCATGTTTGCTACTTCTCCTTTATATACATTTTCACAGCATTTTCATAATTTAGCCCAATTTTCCGCCTCTACAGTAACTATATTCAAGCAACATTTCCTTCATTTTTCGATTTTTTTTCGGTCCAACTGGCTCACATAATTCAGCTACATTTTGTTATATAACTTTTCTCGACTTTTTCAGGCAAATTTTTACTTCATCTACAGCTTGTCTTTTTTGTTTTCTTGATCACCTCGACGTTCCTGCACGGAATATACATGTGGACGGGGCCTAAGTCTGAGTGGGCTAGTCCCAGTGTCACAGGAAATCCTGGGCCGTATTCATAAAAGTCTGGATTATATGTCTCGCTTTTCAGCCATAAGACTTATGGCATAAGTATATATAGCTTGAACGAGCAAGATTTATATATAAGTCTCAGTTGTGGCTTATAAGTCAGACTTAAATCTCAAGCTAGGTTTGATCAAGCTAGACTTATAATATAAGTCAAGCTTATTGGTATTTATAAAAATTACAAGCTTAGCTTTTTCAAGCCAAGCTTGTGACCATTATTTTTAGCATCAGTTGACGTTTCGGAAATCATTTTAGTTAATTTTTTGCGTCTTCCATTTAGTTAATTTGCCAGAGCGTGGGGGGTGGAGGGTTTTTTTTTGAAGGTGCTCACGGCGGCAAATTCTGTGGTTCACGAAGCAAAAATCGACGAAAAAGTTGTTCCGCATCCCCCCGCGGTGGGTCGTTCCCCCCCAGAGTTTGCTACTTGCCAACATACATGGGCAAGACCCGTGATTCACCCGGGCTTTTCCCGGGTAGACCGCGCGACCGCGCAGGGGTCGAAGTTGGACCGCGCAGGCCGAGCCGAAAATTTCCGATACGTCTCCAGTTGACCAAATTTAGCTTTCAAAAATTCTAAATTCAAAATTCAAAAAATTTTAGATCAAAAATTCTCAAATTCGTTTTCTGGGAACTGTCGCCCCCAGACCCTTGCAACTCTATGGCTTACTATTCCTTGTTATCATCTTTCATCAAAGCCTATGGTATGTATGTACAGTACATCATGCTGTGTTCATGTGTAATGCACTGTCTGATGTGATGTTTTATTATTATTATTATTTTATTGTTATGTATACTTTTCTGGGCGAAAAAAATTTCTGATACGTCTCTAGTTGACCAAATTCGGCCTAAAAAATGAAAAAATCTCCAATCGTTTTCTGGGAGCTGCCGCCCCCAGACCCTTGCGGCCGGTGACTCAGTGATCTTCAGTTTGCAACGCAAATTTAAGTGTTAAAATTACTAAAAAGTGCATTTTAACCCATCACAAAAACGCAGAAAGTCAATCCCCCTGAAACTTTTTTCTGCGTGGGCCACTGACAGTAAATTTGTTGAGATTAAGGGGGTAATGTCGTTTTCGTGGTTTTTGACATTGCAGTGTAATTTTTGCGCCCACAGAACTCAAGCTAAAAGCGGACTACGGCTTCGAAACTTTAACCACATTTTCTTTAGGAAAATATCCCCACCCGTATTTTTCCTTTTCTAAAAATAGTTTGTAGAGTCGGTGTTATGGGCTTTTGAAAATTTTAGAGAAAAGTCAAATTACGTGATTTTTGCACGAAAATGTCATTTTCTCAACGTAGAAACGACTTATCAACTATATCAAAAAACGGGTGGGGTTATTATGTCAGTGCATAACTGCAAAAAGTTTAGTAGTTGTTGGCTGATCTTGAGTTTCATAACTGTGGCGCAAAAATTAGTCAAAAAAACCGCTGATGGGGTGTATTCAAATGATAGCAGCAGTAAAATTGCAAAAGATAATCTGCTTTTAAATATAGTTTTTTTAAAGCTAGAAGGTGTAAAAAATGTAAAAAAGACCGCTCTAGTTTTTGTTGAGGTTAAGTGCAGTTATGGTAGTTTAAAAAAAACACCTAAAAACGCAATTACCCCCTTAAATGACTACAAACTACATTTGGCAGCGGACCTTTTCGCCTTGGGTGAAGGGACCGCACAAGAAATTTTTAGTTTTCCCGGCTTCATTTTATCCACCTTGCCCATGTATGCTTTTGACTCACTGCAGTATAATTTTCGAGTAAATGCCGCTAAGCTGCCCATGCCGCGAATTTTCAAGGACTTTTTTCAGGTTTTTTATACTAAATTTTTTTGGACAGCCATAAATTTTCCCTCATAAAAATGTAAGATATGTCCTCTGCGCCTGCAAAAACGTATTTCCGTGCAGAAAAACTATATAAAGTCTGACCAAAAAATGCTGAACCCTGAGATGAAAAGAAACACACGATTTCTTTGCTAAAAGAACGAATGGCAAGCATCGAGACTCTATACAGCAAGTAGTCATCAAAATATCACCACCTGATCTGTCTCAGGGTTCAGCAATTTATGGTCAGACTTTTGTACCTAAATTTCTCGCCCCTTTCCAACTGAAAATCCAAAATTCACTCACACTAGATTTACAAAAAAGTACACAAAAACTACAACAAAGCGAAATTTCGGTTTCGTCGAAAAGTCGAAAACGTCGTTTCGGAAAAATATTGCGGGGTATGGGGGCACCACATCTAAAGTGAGCAAGAGAGAATGAGTGCAAGTGCAACTAAAAAAATGCCAGCTATACGGCCGAACCCAGATCCTAGAAATGCTGCAAAATTGTTCAAAATTAGTTTAAAACGCGTTTAAAACGAGTCCAAAAATCCTGCCTGCAGGCGTACGCTGAAAAATAAAATGTTCAAAACTAGTTTAAAAAACGTTTAAAAGCAGTTCAAAACCAGTCTAAAACGAGTTCAAAATTAGTCAGCGTGTGTTTAAAACGCGTCCAAAACTAGTTTAAAACGAGTTCAAATTTCGTTCAAAAGGAGTTCAAATTTCATTCAAACTTGCGCTGGAAATATTTTGAACCCGTTTTGAACTAGTTTTGAATGAGTTTAAAACCAGTTCAAAAACGTTCAAAACCAGTCCAAAAATATTCAAATAACGTTCAAAAAACATTCAAAACGAGTCCAAAGTTGCTTGTCCAAATTTCGTCCAAATTATTTTGAACCAGTTTTGAACATTTTTAAACTAGTTTTGAACAGAAAATCCTTCCTGTGAAATTTGTCACTTAAAAAAGTTGGGCCCCAAAACATTGATTCCCGGAGCGCACGATTAAATTTTGATAAAACCCAAAATTAACGATAGCCGGCGGTGGCTCACACCTCAACATGGTGGCTCACATTGCTCCGCACCCCCCCCCCCCCGGTCGCAACGCCCCCCCCCCCCCCTTTGGGAAATCCTGGATACGCCACTGGATATGTAGCAAAGAAAGCTGAATAAAATATATTATTGTGTTAAGGTGGCACTCCTGAAATGTGGGTTTTGGTCATTATTTTGAAAACGCGCAAAAATAAACATGCATCGTAAGTACAAAAGTTGATCAGAAGTGAATTTCCTTCAATTTGATGTACATATCACATAAAAAATTTTTTGAACATTTTTGAGCAAATTTCGTCATGAAAAATAGATTTTCACGGAAATGCCTTCACAAGCCAGTGCATTTACACGTATGTAATGAATTTGAAAGGTTGAAAAACACTAGCAGTAGTGTTTTACTGAAACGTAATTAAAAATTTTTGGTGTTTTATTGAGTGTGGTATAATTTTTTTGTGAACTAACGCAATAGTTTCTGCATGAGACAGAAATATAGTGCGTGTGAATACAAACGCAAATTTTCGGCTTGCGATTTTAAAAAATTGGCTCAACGAAAAAAGTTAAAATTTGGCACATAAATGCACCTTGTCATCTTCGAGCGGTCGCAAAATTAGATTTTTGGTAAATCGATAGTATCTAAAAAATTTAACCAAATTTATGTTTTTCAAAAATCGCGATTTTAGTGTTTTTCGATATATCAATCATATTCATCAAAAATGACTTTTTGCGACCGCTCGACCACGTTGAGGCGAGCAAAATGAGCTATTGATTGTGCAACAGCTACTTACTTGCGAAGAGAAATCGCAAGCCGAAATTCCACTCACGTTTGGTCTACAGTGAATGCTAATTTGTATCAATCAACTTCATTTTTTGTATTTAGGCATACTTTTACACCAGCTTGCCATTGTGTATCTAAAATTGGCCCCAAACTGCCGTTTTTTGAAAAGTCACATTTCAGGAGCGCCACCTTAATATATGCTCATTTCTGACTGATATAATTAGCGAGCTGGTCTTATTTTGCGAGAATTAGCCCCGATATGACGACAAATTAAGATTTTCGACAAAATTTGAATTTTTTGGAAAAGCTAAAAGTCAACAATTTTTCGCTTGGAAACTGCTAAAAATGAACTCAGCGCATGCGAAGACACGTGCGTGCAGTTGGCAGACACTTTGTCAGTACAAATTCTGAAATATGATTTTTCTGATAGCTTAGAATTTGTACTATTTTGTACCACAATTACCACATTTTGTACTAATTTGTACGAGGAGTACAAATTCGCGGAAAACCAACTCTGCCAACTTCACGATTTGAGCCAATCGCACACAAGTTGGATGAGCCAGTACCTACACAGCAGACATACAAATTGTCAAAATCGATTGAACAACACTTATAAATGTATGCTGGTTACAATATTATTTATTTATTTACGCAGTTTTGTAAAGAAATTGCAAAGTGCATGAATTTAACAATGTTTGACTAATTTTATAGTGCATTACTCCTGTCTGTGTATGGCTCAAAGCATGAACTTAGCAGACACTTTTCCATGAATTTGTACTCGTAGTACAAATTAGTACAAAATGTGGTACTTGTGGTACAAAATAGTACAAATTCTGAGCTATCAGAAAAATCATATTTCAGAATTTGTACTGATAAAGTGTCTGCCAACTTCACGCACGTTGCGAAGACCTATAAAAACCCGCCGCCCGCCGAAGATGCACCGGGAAAATTTCATGCCCCAACATCTCCATAGCAGCCCAAAAAGCATTTGATTGTGCCTAGCTTTTTCAGATACCTACTTAATGTTTTGGCATGGAGAGGTTAGGGCTCAAGAAGCTTCAATTAAGGTAGTAGTGTCGCCAAAGCAGTTTTGCTCATAGGCTGCAAAATGAGAACTTTTTGCTTTGAAATTGTACGTTCACTGAGAAACTAGTGGAATGCCATTTGGTGTCAAATAAATACTGCCAGGCACTAGACTACCAATCTATCAACGTGCGTGAAGTTGGCAGACACTTTGTCAGTACAAATTCTGAAATATGATTTTTCTGATAGCTTAGAATTTGTACTATTTTGTACCACAATTACCACATTTTGTACTAATTTGTACGAGGAGTACAAATTCGCGGAAAACCAACTCTGCCAACTTCACGATTTGAGCCAATCGCACACAAGTTGGATGAGCCAGTACCTACACAGCAGACATACAAATTGTCAAAATCGATTGAACAACACTTATAAATGTATGCTGGTTACAATATTATTTATTTATTTACGCAGTTTTGTAAAGAAATTGCAAAGTGCATGAATTTAACAATGTTTGACTAATTTTATAGTGCATTACTCCTGTCTGTGTATGGCTCAAAGCATGAACTTAGCAGACACTTTTCCATGAATTTGTACTCGTAGTACAAATTAGTACAAAATGTGGTACTTGTGGTACAAAATAGTACAAATTCTGAGCTATCAGAAAAATCATATTTCAGAATTTGTACTGATAAAGTGTCTGCCAACTTCACGCACGTTGCGAAGACCTATAAAAACCCGCCGCCCGCCGAAGATGCACCGGGAAAATTTCATGCCCCAACATCTCCATAGCAGCCCAAAAAGCATTTGATTGTGCCTAGCTTTTTCAGATACCTACTTAATGTTTTGGCATGGAGAGGTTAGGGCTCAAGAAGCTTCAATTAAGGTAGTAGTGTCGCCAAAGCAGTTTTGCTCATAGGCTGCAAAATGAGAACTTTTTGCTTTGAAATTGTACGTTCACTGAGAAACTAGTGGAATGCCATTTGGTGTCAAATAAATACTGCCAGGCACTAGACTACCAATCTATCAACGTGCGTGAAGTTGGCAGACACTTTGTCAGTACAAATTCTGAAATATGATTTTTCTGATAGCTTAGAATTTTTACTATTTTGTACCACAATTACCACATTTTGTACTAATTTGTACGAGGAGTACAAATTCGCGGAAAACTGTCTGCCAACTTCACGATTTGAGCCAATCGCACACATTGCAGGATTTCATATTAAAAATTTTATATTATTAGATCTTTGTTTTATCATAACCAGTAAGCTTTATATTTATTTTCCAAATAAGAAACTAGCTGTGGATATTTGTATTATGACAAAAACGTATAGAAGTCACACACAAAAGTGGAAAGCTTTTTTTCGAGTTGTTTGGCTTGAAGAAAAAAACATTGGAAAAATAAGTTGGATGAGCCAGTACCTACACAGCAGACACACAAATTGTCAAAATCGATTGAATAACACTTATAAATGTATGCTGGTTACAATATTATTTATTTATTTACGCAGTTTTGTAAAGAAATTGCAAAGTTCATGAATTTAACAATGTTTGACTAATTTTATAGTGCATTACTCCTGTCTGTGTATGGCTCAAAGCATGAAGTCAGCAGACACTTTTCCATGAATTTGTACTCGTAGTACAAATTAGTACAAAGTGTGGTACTTGTGGTACAAAATAGTACAAATTCTGAGCTATCAGAAAAATCATATTTCAGAATTTGTACTGACAAAGTGTCTGCCAACTTCACGCACGTAATCTACGAATATTTTTAACCAATCACCATTTGTCAGCCATACATCACACAATAGAGACATAAAAGTTCAAAACTGAATCCAGATATCAGATTGGCCAGCTTGTGAAGTGCATGTAATGTTTTGACGCACAATTTTTTGCCACAATTAAGAAAAATGAAAAATAAAGGTTCGTTTTTCTTTTGATTTCAAAATGAGTGTCTAAATTTTTTACAATTTATCATTATTGCTGTGAGTACTTTACATGCTACGCACAGTTTCACAGTTCAAACAGGCATTACTCCACAACCACTAAAGCAATTTGCACTAAATTTTGTGTGCATAAACTAGAGCATATGTGCTTTTACTTTGTGTAAAGAATCTAAACAAAAAGTTTTTTAATTGTGACGAAATTATCGAATGTGAATAGGTTTTCAAAACGTCATTTTTCCGACTTTGCGACTTCACTGCCAACTGTATGCTGCATCAATTTTGCTGAAACTTGGTAAAAATATTTGCCTTGAAACAAGTTTTTAGAATATATAAAGAACAATGACCTATCTTTCACTGAAAATGTTTTATAGTCGCGCAAAATCGACTGCTTTCGCGACAGTACCCCCTTAAGGTAGTACTAACGAATGTGCAGTGTTTTTCAACAGGCTGGTATACAATAAATAATTAACATAAGAGCACATTCTTTATACCGTTCAAAAGCGCTACTTTTTCTCTATATTTATCGCAAGTTTCATTGTACAACTATAAATATGATTTGTATGGCACGTGTTAAAAGTGGACCAATTTGGCCTTTTTGAGCACTTTCAAATCTGGCCACTTTTTGAAGAGCTTAAACAATAAAAACATGCGAAAAATTGAACAACTATTTAAAAAGAAATTATCTAGACCCAAAATGCACGATTTCATGATTTGTCAAATATTAAACGAAATATAAGCTTTCAAAGTCAAAAGTGTCTATTCACACGCAACTTTCAGGTTCTATATCTACGCAAAAATAAAAGCAATTTAAAAAATTTTCATTTTGGGTCTAGAAAATTTGCGAAAGCTTATTCATGTTCATTTTTGTGTTTATACGTTTTGCATGCGCTATGAAAAGTGGCCAGAACTGTTGAATTTCTATTCTCCTGTTGTGTAGTTTGGCTTGTTGGCTTGGCTTGCTCCTAAAAATTTTTCACATGATCCCGCTAACTTCATTCGTCATTATAAGAATACGAATTAATTCATTGCTGACTTTATTCTCGAGAAAATGTCGTTTGAATCAACTAAATTCTTTCAAAAGTTTAAAAAAACTGCACATTCGTTAGTACCACCTTAAGGTACCACCCCACCGGAAAAAATAATTTCGAAAGATCACTGAAAAGTGACGGAAAAACGAAGGAAAAATTTCTTTCACATTTCCTCTTTATTTCCGTCAAATTTCCTCCAATAACAATTCTCACTTTCCGTCACATTTCAGACACTTCTCTGCAACATTTCCGCAATATTTCCTTCATTTTTCCGTCATATTTCCTCCATTTAGTCCAACTTTCCGTCACTTTTTGGCACATATTTTTCCTTCACTTTTCGGTCATATTTCTTTCACATTTCGTTCCCTTTTCTGTCATATTTTCTCTACTTTTCGATCATATTTCATTCATATTTCCTTCACTTTTCGGTCATGTTTCCGTTATATTTTCTTTTACTTTTTCGGTTATACACTTATGTATTTCCTTATGTTATGTATTTCCTTTCACTTTCCTACTACATATTTGTGCTAGATTTCGTTGCCTCTTCCGTAAATTTTTTACAAGTTTTTGCTTCAATTGAGTCTAGGGGTGTTTCAGTTAACTGATAACTGATAACTTTTTTAAAAAAGTTATCAGTTAAAGTTAACTGATAACTTAACTGATTTAATTTCTCGGGGTTAACTTTAACTTTAACTTTAACTGAAATTATTTTGAGCCTTAACTTTAACTGATAACTTAACTGATTTATACTCCAAAAACTGATTTAAATCAGTTAACTGATTTTATTTTCAGTTACGCGTAAAACTGATTTTATTTTCAGTTAAGCGACAAACTGATTTTATTTTCAGTTAAGCGCATAACTGAAAATAAAATTTCAGTTCAGCGTATCACTGACTTAACGAATTTCAGTGAAGGAATGTGACCTGAAATAGTGAAGGCAGACATATCGCACATAGTGATTCCCTTCAATGTGCACGTTTTTTGCAGATGTATTTCAGCCACTTGCTGTGGGCCGACGGCACCCTGAGTATATTTGGATATTTCAAAAATTACGTGTCCTTGCACCAATAATTATGAATTCTTGTTGAAAACTAATTTTAACATGTCCGTTAATTAACTTTTAGAAAGAATCTGAATGTTTAAAAGCAAATTTTTTCTGAGGTGTTCGCTGATCAGTTAGAAAAATTTGAATACTGATGAGCAAATGTTTATAAAGTTGGAGCTCACTAGAAATTGGCCCAAGTTGGTACTTGATACATACCTATCTTACCTAAAGGAATCAAGTCAGCACATACATTGCTAATAAAAAATTATCACAATTGTTTATAAATTTAATTTATGAATATTAGTATAATTTTAAAACCTTAGAAAGACTTAAAAAGTGGATTTTTAGTATAATTTTTGGATTCTAATTTTTCCAAAATTTTACCATGTAACTGAAATTAAAATCAGTTAAAGTTATTAGTTATCAGTTAAGTTAACTTAACTGATAACTTAACAGATTTAATTTTGCTTAACTTAACTGATAACTTAACTGATTTAATTTTTGCGCAAATAACTTAACTGATAACTTAACTGATTTAAAATTCTGTAACTTAAACATGAATTGACGTGTTTTTCGAATTCTTACTTTTTTGCGCATTGTTACGAATACATTTCAGTCAAAGCAGAGGTCATTTTCCATGCTTTTTTAGAAAAATTTCCGCTGCTCATACTCACGTTGTCATTAGCCTCGACAGTGGTGAGATTGACTGCAGCTCACTTAAAGTGGTAGTTTCATTTTTAAGGTTTTTGCAATTTCAGTGCACAGGGATTTTATTAGAAACAATGCTTCCCTTAAGGTGGTACTAACGAATGTGCAGTGTTTTTCAACAGGCTAGTATTCAATAATTAATTAACTTTATATAATAGTTTTTATAGCGTTAGAAAGCGCTACTTTTCTTCTACATTTAAGCAAAAATTTACTGTACAACTGTAAAGATGATTTGTATGGCACGTGTTAAAAGTAGACCAATTTGGCTTTTTTGAGCGCTTTTAAATCTGGCCACTTTTTGACGAGTTTAAAAAATAAGAAAATGCGAAAAATGGCACAAATATTTAAAAGTGAATTATCTAGACCCAAAATGCACGATTTTATGATTTGTCAATTATTAAATGAAATATACGGTTTCAAAGTAAAAAGTATCTATTCACGCTCAACTTTCGGGTTCTATATCTATGCAAAAATATAAGCAATTTAAAAAATTTTTATTTTGGGTCTAGAAAATTTGCAAAAGTTTAATTATGTTCATTTTTGTGCTTAGGCGTTGTGCATGCGCTTAGAAAAGTGGCCAGAACTGTTAAATTCTTATTCTCCTGTTGTGTAGTTTGGCTTGTTGGCTTAGCTTGCTCTTAAAATTTTTTCACATGATCCCGCCAACTTAATTTGCCATTATGTGTATGTGAATCAATTTTAAAGAGACTTTATTTAAAAAAATGCCGGTTGAATCAACTAAATTTTTTAAAAAATTTTAAAAAACTGCACATTCGTTCGTACCACCTCAAGGTGGCGCTCTGAATAACCGACTTTGGGCGATAAAATTTTTCAGTCAAGTTTTCGTTGGTTAACTCAAGAAGAAAAGTTGTTTAAAATCAAACTAGCTTTCATTTCACGTATATAACGGCAGATTTTAATAAACTTGAAATTTCCACCAACTTTTCAATGCTCAATTTTTCAAGATTACTGTCAGCTGCAAAAACCAATCAAATTGCAACTTTGCACACTTCTAGAACAGACGTATATGCAGCAGGGTTGTTTTTTTCCGGAAAGAAATTATGGCCGGAAAAAAACCGGGTTTTTTCAGGTTTTTTTTCCGGTTTTTTTCCGAGTTTTTTTCCGATGTCCAAAAATGACGGTAAAGTAGTTCTGAAGTGTAATTTTACATTTTTCGTCTTAGTAACTTCATTATTATTCACTGGTAACTCTTCAATAGTTATTACGCTTTTTCTGGACTAGATAGATGCAATAACTACCATAATAGCAAGTGTTTTTGTTTTAAATTTGTCTAATTAGTTTTGGTGGGGTAGGAAGGAGTGTAGGACTAAGGTGGGGTAAGTTCGCTGTCAGTTTATCAGTTTACCGGAGGGGTTCTAAAGTCGACAGAAGAGGAAATAGTTCAGGCATTGCAAACTGCAAAGTGTATTCAAACTGCCATTCAGGGTGGGTTTTTTAATTTTTGAAGAAGAATTAATTTATATACTTCGCAGTTCAAAATTGGACTCAATTGAATTTGAACAATTTTTCCATAAACTTTTCACAAAAAACGGGAAAACCGCCATATTATATACTTTTCGCCAAAAAATGTCATAATTGCGTCTAGAGAAAGGCTTTCTTGGCTGAAATAGAACAGCTACAGCCCTGGATAATTGCCTAAAAGTTGTATGCTGTTGCATTCTGGTTCAATATTTTGATTTGTTGTTGAAATGTACATACGTATACGGTCTACCAATACAAAAATTTATCCCTTAAATAGATGTGTATAGCCCTATGGGGATTAGATCGGCGTATGTTTCGTTGTTAATCCTATTTCGCTGGTTGAATGGAGATCCGCTATTATTGAAATGTTAAAAACTCACGTGAAACGTTGAATTAAATTTTTCGCAAAATCAAGTAGTTTTTTGTTGGCCTGTTGAACGGAAACAGCCGCTCCAGGTTACTTAAGATAAAGTGGTAAAATCTTAAAGTTATATCCGATAAAATAAGCTGGTCCGACGTCACGGAAAATTTGACATTAAAATTTAACTGTCATGAAATTTTTTAGCACTACTTGCGACTAACGATTGAGGAAGCAGGTATTTATAGTAGTTCAAGTAGTAGTTTAAAAATACAATTCAATTATATCGCTGCCTGCATATTATGCAGGCACCGATATAATTGAATTGTATTTTTTATGATCCGCCTCAATATGACAGGCTT
Source organism: Trissonchulus sp. WLG1_4 (assembly GCA_030248245.1). NCBI lineage: Eukaryota > Metazoa > Nematoda > Enoplea > Enoplida > Ironidae > Trissonchulus > Trissonchulus sp. WLG1_4. Next base: position 20,364 of record JASANF010017668.1, read on the forward strand.
TCTAAAACGCCACGTTCGATAAAAAATACAATAACTAAAAATTTGTCGACACTAACTAAAATTCGACAAAATTGGTGTCTTGGCCAGATAATTGTCTTTAATTTAAGCTATTGAGTGTTAAATTTGGTTAAGGCACCGCTGAGCTACGTCGTTTCAAAAATTAGACAAATTTTGCAAAATTTCAATTTTGATGTCATAAAATTTGCTAAAATGCTCCCAGAAGTTTCAAACTTGGCAAAAAGACGTGCCGAGTGTCTGTCTTGGCTGCACTTGAGCAAAAAACTACGTATCAGTAAGAAAAGAAAAATTATAGCAATTTGATTTATTGGAAGTTACTCAGAGCGCCACCTTAAGCTGTACTATTACATCAATCAATTACAAGGGCGTACCCAGGGGGGGTTCAGGGGGTCTGAACCCCCCCTTTTGACCAACTCATAAGAAAAATTCAACAAGGGTCTCCCCTTTGGTTTTTGCGGGTTCGCCGGAAAAAATTTCCGATACGTCTCCAATTCAACAAATTTGGAACAAAAATCAAAATTTTTTTGGAGGCTGCCGCCCCCAGACCCCTGCAACTTTGTAGCTCATTATGTTTCTTGTTAGTCTTTTATTAAACTCTATGTGTGTGCATGTGAGTGTGTGGGCTTCTCCTAGTTTAATAATATACTTTATAGCACGAAAAAGCCTGTTTTCATACATCTGAATGCGTGAAAAACGTGCATAAAAACCGTCGGGCGTCGAAGCATTCGCGCGTTTTTCTCCCACAGCGTGCGTACAATTACATGAGAGCACGCCGAGATTTTATCTCATGATTTTATCCCGACTTTCATGAATACCGGCCTTGGGGGCACATTTTCAATGCAAATTTTATTTCAAAATTCTAAAAAAGCTCTAGCTTGTGGGGCTGTCGGCCGCAGACCCCCGCGTTCACTCTTGTTTCTCGACAAGTGTTGCTAAAAATTTCATTTTCATTGCAAATTTTATTTCAAAATTCAAAAAAAGCTCTAGCTTCTGGGGGCTGCCGCCTCCAGACCCCCGCGTTCCCTCTAGTTTCTCGACAAGTGTTGTTTAAATTTTCATTTTCATTGCAAATTTCATTTCAAAATTCTAAAAATGCTCTAGCTTCTGGGGGCTGCCGCCCCCAGACCCTCGCAACCGTGATATATTTAGTAAGTTCTATATTTCACTAACTGGCTCTGGCACAGCTAAAAATGTTGGCTGAATCCCCCCTTTGAAATTTTCTGGGCACGCCCCTGACCAATTATATATTACAAATTTATACATACACAGTCGTTTTAAGTTGGATGATAAGGGTTGTTGTCAGACGTTCGTAGGTGAAGAATGTGTATAAGTATAGCAGGCGGGGAAAAACCCGCATTTTCATATTTCGTCATGTCGCATCATAGTCTATATAGTCGTGCGGGGAAAAAACCCCATTGTCAACTTTTTGGGTCGTCCTGTGCTCCACATAAATCGGATCCATCAATGCTCCCGGCTGTTATAACGGCCATCTTTCGCGTAACTGTTGCACTAATAAAATGGATTCTAACTACTCACGTTTCTGAGTAATAAGCCTCGAAACCTCCGGGAAAAAAACCCTATGCGGGGAAAAAACCCTAATGCGGGGAAAAACTCACTTTTTCCGATTGTTCTATTAGCAGTGAGTATAAACTCATTTTCATCGTGTTCTACCACTCTTAGGCTGCAGTTTGGACTAGAAAAACCGTTTCTCCGACATCCATGTGACTCACTATAATTCACCAAAAATCGACCCTTTTTGGCAGTTATGACTTCTGCCAAAATATGCTTTTTTTTGTTTTTAAATGCATTAAAAATAGATTTTTGCGCTTATTACGTTAGAAACGGTGGACAAACAGCGCCCGCGTTTACCATTCTTGGATTCAAGTGGTACGCAGCAGCTAAAACCGAAATATCCAAAAAAATGCCAAATTTTGGCGAAACATTACCAAAACAGGTTTCGTAAGGGGTATCGGGGTATGGGCCAAAACGACATAAAACTACGTTTTTCGGCCAAATAAACTGTTTTAATGAAGTCTACGGGTGTTCTTAGTCCAAATGAGTCAACTTTTATAGCAACAATGGGTGAGTTTCGCAAAAAATTGTCGCCAAACAAAATAGGGTTTTTTCCCCGCAATAGGGTTTTTTTCCCGCACAAACTTTGAATTGTCACAGGTCAACCACAACGTTTTTCAATGTTTTTTAGCTTCAAAAGTGTAGAGGAAAGATAACTCTCTTGAAAAATGCAAACGGCGTTGGCCAAAAGTGTTTTTGTGACAAATTATGACTAGTCAAAAATTTGGAAAATTTTGTCACTTTGAAAGATTTCAACATGCAAAATTTTGATATTTCATAAAAAATGCTACAGGCCTCAGAACTGTACAGAAATTGGTGTGGTAAGTCAGTTTGGGATGCGCTTTCCACCTACATACTCAAAAAGATCCTATGTCTAGCGGTTCAGCCAAGAAGCACTAGGTTTTTTCCCCGCAAAACGCGTAGGGTTTTTTTCCCGCACCACTATACGTTTTCACGGAAAACCAAAAAAATCTGTCGTAGGCCTAACCTTGTTCTAAACGCTGGGACCGGTTTCATTTCGCTATCTCTTACCGTTTTTTGGCGGGAAGCCAAAAACTTGCCGGGGAAAAAACCCATTTGGGGGAAAAAACCCATGTGGGGGAAAAAACCCACCCCATAAATCACCTGAAAAGTGTGTTAGCGGTAGTTTTTGAACGCTATGGCACGTATTAGGAGTAGTAGAGGCCCCTGATACCAAAACTATACGCAGTTTTGCTTTGGGGCCCCTGGGACACTAGTTTGAAAACTGCCCTTCGCAGCAAATTATAAAATTTTGAATTTTCAGATTTGAAAACAAAACACCTTAATTTCGCCTGAAAACGCTGAAAACAACTAAAAAGTTGCAATGACGCTTCAAATGCATGCAAAATTTGCACTTTATGGCTACTTTTTACGCCATCGACCCTCTGTGGGGGGTACCGTGAGTGGGTGTGACTGGTCGTGACGGGCATATTTTACTTTCATGCGATTTTTTGGCGTTTAAACAAGAGAAATTAATAGGTTAAAATTAAAAACATTCAAAAAACTGGCAATAGTACCAGAAAATACTACTTTCCACCCCAAAAGGACCTCAAAATGACAAAGTCCAACTGTTAGGCCAGTATTTCAGAATTCGATCGAGAAAGTGTCAGTTTACGCATTTGTGCTAATAATAAACGTTTTTTTGCCCTACCATAAGTCTTTTGGAGTAGCTACTAGGTTTTTCGACCCGTCTAACTTCGGTCATGCCCCCCCTCGTACGAAAGAAGGAGGGGTCTGCCACTGCAGTCATGAATAGGGGAAGGGTAGTCCTCTATAAAGTGTTTTTACATCTCTTAGTGCTGAGGAATGAGACTCCAAAATGCACCTCCCTTGGAGCCATGTCGGGTCAAAAATGGGGGGGTCCAATTTTTGACTCATGAAAAATACCACCGAGACCCCTTTTGGATACCGCTTACATACGTTCGCCTACAGGGACTGTCCTGTATGCTGGCAAATTTTTAGACCTGTACCGCGCACCCAAGTTCCGGAACTGGGTTGGGTTTTTTTCCCCAAAAAATGGGGTGGGTTTTTTTGCCCGCCTGCTATAGAGGGTGGTGGACACGATTTGACGATTGAATACACAATAAATTGGCAACCACCAAGTGTGTGTCAATGGTGTTTTAAAAAATGCAAAATAGTTGAGGAATTTCTAATGAAGCATATATATATATATATATATATATATATATATATATATATATATATATATATATATATATATATATATATATATATATATATATATATATATATATATATATATATATATATATATATATATATATATATATATATATATATATATATATATATATATAACAAAAAATCTTTCAACTAGAGGTTCCTGAAGAAAAATTACTTCAATGGTGCTCTCTCAAAAATGCAAAAAAACTAACTTGAAAAACAAAGTGGATTTTTTATTTCGAAAGATTAAAAGACCGACAAGGCTCGACTTGGTCGCCAAATGTCACTAATGCACCTTCAGTTGAATGCCCTTCATTCTGTCGGTGGCCAAAAGCCACTCCTCAGTTGCACCACACTAATAATGTGAATGCAAAACCGAAACAATTGCGAAGCAGCTAAGCGAAGTGTGCATAAGTATAGTACATAAGTGTATGTATGTGAATAACACTTAGGCCTGTAATCACATACTAAGTGCTGAAAAATAACAGAAAAGTTGCGGAAATTTGGCTGAAATTTGAAGGAAATATGAATAAAACATTACTGAAAAATAACAGCAAAGTTGTAGAAATTTAGCGGAAATATGACGGAAAATTAAATCAACCATTGCTGAAAAATAACAGAAAAGCTACAGCAATTTAGCGGAATTTTGACTGAAATTTAAAAGAAATATTGCAGAAAAATAACAGAAAACCTGCGGAAATTCAGAGGAAATGTGACGGAAATTAAGCCAAAGTTAGACTAAAAATTTGCAGAAATGAAAACGAAAGTTGAAGGAAAAAAGCAAAAGTTTAGACAAAATACGTACTAAAAACGCACGAATTGAGTATGAAAATTAAAGGAATACATCTTTTAAAATTGGTTCAAATTGCATTTCCTCCAAATCAAATCAATTGATTTTTGAGAAGCCCACATTAAATCAAATCAAATCAATTGATTTTTGAGAAGCCCACATTAAATCAAATCAAATCAATTGATTTTTGAGAAGGCCACATCAAATCAAATCAAATCAATTGATTTTTGAGAAGGCCACATCAAATCAAATCAAATCAATTCATTTTTGAGAAGCCCACATCAAATTAAATCAAATCAATTGATTTTCGAAAAGCCCACATCAAATCAATTCAATTCAAAATGGGTCGCATCAAAACAACCCTAGTATCCCCCCGATGAAGACTCAAAAAGTCGCTGATCTGATTTTCGAGAGAGGGGGTATCTGCATTTATTGCAGCATCCTCCCTTAAAAGTTTAAGAAAAAAATCTAGGTTAGTCAGAATCACATTTAGTGATTTGCAATTGTTCCTCCTCTTCTTCATTAGTACACACTTTGTCCACTTCGGGGTTACCCGCGGCAAATGTTAGTGATTTGTCCTAAGTCACAGGAAATTTTTCCAAGTCCTTCCCCAAGTTGGTTTTCAGTCGTTCCACATTGCCCTCCAACTCCGTTTTTTCATGTTGTTCCGACGGGGGTAAGGTTTTGCATCTGAGTGACGGCACGGTCTATTTTTGTCTGAAATCTAAATCTGCCGTTTCTGAATTGTCCGTTGCGTCGTAACGCAGTTGCCACAGTTGGTCGTTAGAAGCTTAGTCAGGCCGTGTGAAGAAACAGGCCTTTTATACAGGTATAAAGGTATATGTAGGTATAAAGCCCTTGCAAAGAAGCAGAACTTTGCTTTGCCCGTAACCTGTAAGGTGCAGAACCTGTAAGGTGAGTTAGGTCGGTCTGCCCCTACGACGAAACAGGGCTTTGCTTTGTCAAGGCGGGCAGTTCTCGTCGTAAGGTGATGTAGTTCAGTCAACCCTTGCGAAAAAAACAGAGCTTCGGCGTTGGCACAGTGTGCGGTGGTAAGCATGCCAAGCAAATAGATGGCTCTGCTTCCATGTACAGACGAAAATTAATCCTCAATTTTTACTGGTATCATACATATATAGCTACTCTGTCATAACATGCATTTTTTGGCTAGCTCATGAGCTGAACTTACTGAGTACTTTTTGCTTAGTGAGTTTAGTTACAAAAATTGTCAAATTACGCGTGTAACGCATGTATCGCGTTTTCATTTTACTAGAGTTTTATGATTTAAAAACTTTCATATGGCAAATTTTTCAACCTACATACACATGCTAATCACGTAATTGTCTAGATTGATGTCTGTTTATCTTGCATAGTTATACGTATGTATATATAAAGTTTCCTTTTACATAATCATCGCTACACATCAAAGTAGCATGGTCGAGAGGTCAAAAGCACTAGTGCAAAAAGTACTATACTTCGTTCAACTTCAACATTTGGTCTTTTTCACAAAAAATTCTGCATCTTTTTCTGCAAAAACTGTTTTGACAGGACATTTCGTTTCCAAAATATGCAACCGCGTGCTGAAAGAACAAGCAGTTTCAGCAACTATGGCATATGTTTTCGACAAAATTGTTGAATTTATGGTGTAACTTCAACTTCTAAGCGCTAAAACGAAAGAAATCAACTGTATCAGGTATCAGTACTTTTTATGCATGGAAATGTAAAGGCGAAACTGAAATCTCCTAGGTAAACGAGCAAAATTTTCAGTCTGCGAAGGTACCTTGCCTTTTTTTGGGGCAGCTTGCTGTGTACATTTTTGCATATTCATATTTACCTAAATAATCAAAAAATAATAGCGGTGCCATCCGTGAATCTATGTTTCCTTCATTGAATTTCTAATATTTTCCACTTGGATTTGACCAAAAAATTTAGAAATATGATAGCTACATATGTATGTGTTACCGACTGTTATCGACGGTTCATGTATCTTATGTGTAACAAGCAAAGCCCAATGCAAAATGGGCGTGGTTTTAGAGCTATATTATCACTCCGTGAAATGAAACCTGCTGCGCGGCAAATAACTATATATAGTTGAACGGAACATCCGTTAATCGATTTAGTTCAATCCTAGCTAAACTGCAGCTAAGCCTCAGCTTTAAAATGAATTATATGTGAACCGACTAGAAAAAGTTTAAGCCATACGTAACTTGGTTTCAGCTAATCTTCACCCAGATTGATTTCGTTCAGTCCGCCGTTTCTCTTTATATATGACGTGCAGCAGGTTTAAGAGTTATAAGTAATTTTGACTGCGTAGGCGTTGTACTTTTTTGATTGAAAATACCAGCAAAACAGTGTTAAATTTCCTTCAAGAGTGAGCTGGTTAGTAACATCGTGCCTATTATCAATATAAAAAGACCAACCAATTGATGTTTCCCAAATATAAAACTGTGGTAAGATGTGAAACTTAAGATAGTGAGCCAATATGACGCTTGTGAACCAGTAGTGAGCAACTGAGCAAAATACAATGTGAGAAATATTGGGTGGAATTCTAGAAGGGTGACTAGCGGCTGACTAACTTAATCACTCGCTAAACGCTCGCTAAACACCCTGACTATCTTGATCAGCATTCTAGAAAATTTTCTATCTACGTATGTCTGAGTGTGTGTGTTTTCATGCAAGCTGGCTGGTCAGCAGATTTTTCGTATTGAAAACGCTCTAAAACGAGTGATTAACTAATCAAGTGTTTAAACGCTGACTAAACGCTATTCTGGAAGACTGATTAAGCAGTGATTATCTTTTTGTCAGTGATTATCTTTTAGCAGCGTTTAGTTTTCAGCCAGCAAAGTGTTTATTCAATTAATGTTTTATTTTTTTGCATAGGTAACTATTTTTAATTATTAATCAGTGATAATAATTGCTATATTGCTATAATAATTAATTAATCAGCTAATTGATTATGCGGACATCAGACTAAACATGTGGTCCGACCGGACCAGCCGGGCTCACCTGACCTATTTTAGGGTGGTGTTTCACACAGGCGAGCTATATCTGTGTCGAATCCACACAAATGATAAAATAGGCAATGCTGACAGCAGCTAAAACCGGCTATTTTAGTCAAAAATTGTATCTGAAACGGCTATTGGCGGCTACAGCTGAATTGCCTCTTTTAAGGGTTGTCCACTTGATTCCGAAAATAGCAGTAGTCTTGTTACAGCCAAGTTTTTTCAGTCAAAGCGTGGCTATCTGGAAAACACCAGTATAGCCATGGCAGGCAATAGCCGCGGCGAAACTGTGTAAGCGAAAATATATGCTGAAAATTGTAACAGCTGCTAACGGCTAATTTACAAATTACTGTAGTAATTGGCTATGAGTAATAGCCGGATCGCTCTTTTCACGAGACGCTTAAAAACCGTGAAACATGGTAAATTTACCGTATTTTTGTCCCTTTGAGTGACCGGCAGTCTTTCTAAAACTAATGTTGTGGTTTCGGACCACCAAAAAACTAGACACTAAAATCTTGCAAAAACATTAAAATTTAAATTTTAAAAAATATGTAAGAATGTTAACTTATATTTTTGATGTCCTGAGGTCAAGAGAAATCCATTGGTACCAAAATTATGCAAATCGGTTCAGTAAATTCCATTTTCTGTAAACTTAGACTTGCCATAAGGCTCGTCTAAGTTTCCATTGAAATTTTTCAACAGATAAACCACTGATTAAGTTGAGCAGCCTTCCAGAATCATGACTATCTTTCTCGACGTTCTACAGAGTTTTGTCATTACGAATTCTACACGCTGAGAATAGGCTCGTCTGATCGCATTCTACACTGAAGATAATCACTCGTTTATAAACTGAAGATAAACGCGCGATTATCTCGTAATCACTGACTAACTTAATCACCCTTCTAGAATTCCACCCATTATTGTTAATACAATATTGTTAACCAAAAGTGAGCAATAGAAAATTATACGATATGAGACTATGTGAAGCAACAGTGAGCAATATGAAACATTGCAATGTGAAACTATAACTATTTGACAATAAACTTAGACAATAAGTTAGAAATCAATAATCAATAAACTTTGGGCGAATATGCAAATGAAGTCTACCAACTGCAAAAATGTGTACGTAAATTTTTGTACGTAGATTTTTGCAAACAATATGTGTAACAATAACAATGCAAAGAGCACAGTGCAGGACAGACGCATTTCGTGCACACACCCACGTTCACATACTTCCGCACTATTGCACTTATCAAAACGCACACAAATGCACACACACCTCTCAATAAAGTACACGTTGACAATGTCCACATCTCATTCTTAAGAAGCCTGCTGCGCTGTGGCGCAGCAGGAAAAATGGCGTTACGAATGCATAATTTCGTGCAGTAAACATGCACCATAGCATGAATAAACTATCCATTTTACTTTCAGCATTACAACATAAACGCTGAAACATTTTGTAAAAGTTCATAAACAGTTATATAACGGCAAAAACACGCGTCTGGAGATTTCTAGTTTCTTATTATTCGTTGAGCTTTGATTGCAGCAAATGTGAACGCCATGCCAATTGCTTGCATTATTTCAACAATCGTCAGAAATGATCCTCCAGTCAGTATTCCAATCAAACCACCACAGTCAGCAATGACTTGAGTAAGCTATCACAAAAGAAAACTAATCAAACATATACAATATAAAGAAATGATAACTTAATTAAACTTAATATAAATATAGTCATTTAACTAAATATGCTTTTAAATTTTTTAATTTTAGCAGTTATCAAGTATCAGTATAGATTTAGACTAAGACTAAATAAGCCCATATGCCAAAATCAATACATAAGGCATACAGTTTGATTTAAGAATGTATTTGTATTTCATATGTAGGGGAAACTCGCCAAATATTGGCAGATCTTAAATTACCACATACTTTATAGGGGTCTTAAGTTGCGCAATATTGGCAGATTTATGCTAAATATTGGCAGTAGTTTCCAAATATTGGCATTCCTATTTATACCTTGCGCAATGCAAAAATCAACAGAAAACGTTACATTCAGACACAGTTTTACTAAAAAAATTACTCAGGAACAAAAACCAACAGTTACATAGAGAAACAAGGAACGGTGTTAAAAACTAAAGCTGTGATATTAAAACTATTACCAGCCGATCAAATTTATTGTTTTGACAATATTTTAAGGGTCGCATGTGTGAAATAAGTCTGAATACGTACAATAAACAAATTAAGCAAAAACACAATACGTACAATAAACAAATTAAGCAAAAACACAAAAGTGTGCGCGGTTGCAAACTTCTAGTGCTTTAATCAAAAATTACTAACATGATTGCACTAAAACTTATTACAATTTAACAATGACACCTGCTTAATGCTAGGTAAGCTAACTAGTTACAAAACAAATGAAGTCACTGGTTAATGTCACCGGTCATACACGTACTGCACAAAAAAATCTGGACAACTTTTTGCTCTTGCAAGTGTCATGCTGCCACGTGTCGCAGTCTGAACATTGAATCCAGCCAGAATTACTCTTTTTCACTCGGTTACACACAGGGCACGGCTCATAGCCAGGAGCGTAATCGTCAGCGTTGGAGGAGTCGCTGGATATTGCAGTTTTACTCGTTGAAGGACCACTTCGATCAGCAGCTTTTGATGGGCGAGCAGCACGACGAGATCCGGACTTCCGTCGCCTGATTGCCTTTCCGCGATCATCCCGGCATGCTTCTGATTGCCGTTGACATCTTTGCGACCCTTTCCGCGTTTCTTTTGTGTTTTTTGTGCATATTTTTCAGTCAGCCGGGTAACGTTGTCAGGACTCGTCAAATACATTTCTATAAAAAATTGATTCAAAATTTATTTTTTTGTAATTTTAAAAATTTTTAAGTTTAAAGTTCAAGTTTAAATTCAATTTAAGAAAATGCAATCCTCAATTGTTCCCCAAACCACCGTCTTGGAGCGAACATTGCATAAAATAAAACTTGGATACTAAAAGCAATTAAAACTAAAACAAAACCCTAGTCAAATTTTAAGAGTTAAGTATCTTTCGTGTTCACCGTATGTTTTCTCAGGTTGTTAGTTTACAAAGTTTTTTAGTTTACAATTTTACTTAATTGATAAGAACCTTTACCCTGATGTTGCTGACGTCTCGTGTATATCGGCTGGCCAACTGTTGGAGACAACTCGTCTGGAAATAAGTCGACGAATGAGCGCGGAA
>JASANF010017669.1:0-16249 GCA_030248245.1 Trissonchulus sp. WLG1_4
AGGCACAAAGGGAGAGTGTCTCACTCTTCTTCTACAAAGAGTGAGACACTATTATGTACTCTTGTTCAAACGAACACAAAATTAACACTGAAATAACAAACCTGACTATGATAGTATGTGGTACCAATTGGTACAAATAATAATTAAAATAATACACAAAAATATCACATAAAATTTCGTGTTGTATATCTATCCGCCATATGTCAGAAGCATAGCTACTTTATTAACACACACCAATATTAGCTAAAAATGGAATATAACTGGGTTTCATATTTTCTATCATAATATGTACATATAGATTATAATGTATATACACAGATTGCAGTGAATCTGAATTTGACGTTCTGCGCATTCGTCAACTACAGTCTAAAATATTATAAAGACCTATATACGCATAATCCTTCGACGATTTTTACTGTCATATTCAATTGTGAGTTTCTGTGGTGTATATACGCGGAGGCACATACCTAACTAAAAAAATTCAGTGGAGTGGTATATATATTAAAAAAAAACATTCCGGGAGGACCATTTTTTGTAGTTGGCTGAATCTCAACAAATATAGCATCAGTATTCAGCGCTGTTCCCGTTATAGCACTAAATGGGTCCAGGTTATGTTATGTTAAAAGGCGACTAAGGGTGGAATGGAAATGAAAGCCCGACACTTTTGATCAGTCCGCCACCCCCAGTGGGATGGGGCAATCGCCCCTCCACATTTAAAACTGAAAAAAGGCCAGTCACTATCACGTCTTCACTCTTCACAGACCTTTTTCGCAGGTGCTATAACACGGCCTTTGTCACTGTTTTTCTCCTTTTAAAGTTTTGAGTTACGCAAAGAAAACATTTCAGGCACGAAACAAGGCCTGAACAACTAATTTGTTGTAGTTAGTATATAATGGTAATAAATAATAATTACATGAATGTACGTAAAGAAAATGACAATTACTGTAAATACTTAAACACGCTTCCGCACATGTATAAATGATGCGTATTTTAAGTAGTAATGTTTATTAGCTACTTACTTATTTAGTACGCATATTTAGCTAAGCTCGGTGAAGGTGGCTTACACAGGTATTAACCTCTTCACGCTGCTAAAACTGCCTACTAAAGAAATTACGTAACATAACATATGTACTCTGACAAGCTAACATATTCTGTCTACACAATATACACAATGAGTACGCTTATATGTTGGGCAGGCATTTTTTATGTAAACCAGAATATAATATACACACAACACCCTGACAACATACTGCGTCAAAAAAGACTAAAGCTTGAGCACATTCCGCATAAAGCTATGTATGCGCAATCATTAGTGTGCCGTTCACATTAACACTGATAAGAGAAAGCGGCTTAAATTGTTCAGTCAGAATATTAAATAATTCTAAGACAGTAAACTAGATTTTGCAAAATTAAATTCCTAAACTCTGCCCCATCAAAAGACTACCCACCTACACCGAAAAGCTGGTGACAAAAATTTTGGCATATTTTTAGGCAATTTTTTTTGGGGGGGGGGGGGTGCCACCCCATTGATGGGAGAGTCGATCAAAGTAAAAGAGGCCGCCCCCCAGCACCCGCCCCACTAAAAATATACCAGTAATAGGTTACCTATTCTATACCAAGCGTTACTCCGGCTGGAACAGCCACAGTTGACTACAGGTTAAGGCCTTTTCATTTTCATGCATTATATTAACTGGATTAGATCAATTAGATTAACTTTCGACAACTTAAAACTAGAACCAGAATCAACTTAGATTCTTAAAATTTTGCAAGCACATGCAGATGATAAAGAGATGCGGTTTAGTTGTTCTACAAAGTTTTGAAATTTCTAGTCAATCTAATTCCGTTAATATAAGTTATGAAAAGTTTCGACAATCATTTAGGTATTGAAATGCAATGACTTACTGCTAACGCTGCCAATTGCCGTGTCTGGAACATCAAATCCAAATCCGGTGGAGTTTTCCGCAACCAAACCAGCCTTTTTAGCATCCGCAAATCTTTGGAAAATAGTAGCAGATCTGAAAATTGAAAATTTTTAGATTCATCTACATACATAGTATTCCTGAGCTCGATATTCTTAGTATCTACTGTGCAAAAATTTAGTTGTTTTGTTGTTGCTGCTCACGCTAAATTCCGCGCTAAGAATAGTTGTTTTCTGATACTGAAGCTTGAATGAGTGTTTTTGGTCTGGTAGGCTCGCAGTAACGCAACGGATAAATCTGAAACACTACTGCTTCTTACTGTCCATTTATGCTTACATATGAAAAACGTTATGCAATGCACTGTCCGTAGGAGTGGTAGTATAGTTTGTACGAGTCAATACCATTCACTGATAACGAACAATGTTTCGGAGTTTCGCACAAAGACTCGGAAGAGGACAACTACGGAGTTTTTCTGCACTAGCTTTCGGACAAACTTTTAACAAACCAAGATGAGTAAAAATTATTTATGACAATTTCACACAGACAAATATATATAATATATATATATATATATATATATATATATATATATATATATATATATATATATATATATATATATTTATATTTATATATATATATCTCAAGTCTGTTTGAACTCTTTTTTAAGCTCAACTCTCACTTGAATAGCTTTACAATTATACATAGTTTTAGAATTACATCCATTCACAAAACACACATACAAAAAAGCAATATAGAGATTGAACTCGAAAGACACTGCAGTCTGAAAATAGATGATGGCTTAAAAATTGCGCTATAATCCTGCTGTGATAGAGAAAAAGCACTGATTTGCGACACCTTTACGGTGAATTACAACAAAGCATTAAATGTAGATCGCCGCGTGAGAAAAAATAGAGTAAACATAAACACACGACAATGTCATGCGTGAAAATTATTTATGGCTACTAAACTACCTCAATTTATTGCAGACAGACGACGCTGAACAGAATGTGAGATCAAACGAAACTTGTTGTAAAGAACTTTCCGCACTTTCGAACCACCTGCGTTTTTATCACTATGCTCATTATACAAATCAAAGGATCACTTTTCCTGTTAAAAACAGAAGCAAACAAATATTGTGAAATGAAGTTTGTGTCTAAGTGAAAAAATAATAATCTTTATTTAACGTCGAAAACAGCAGGAGCAGAAGCTCGTTGGGCTTATCGACACAATGTTATGTGGGGTATAAAATAATAAATGCAAAAAATGCAATTTATGTAAATTGAGTCTTAAATTCGCGCAAAGTGTTGCTGGATCGAGCAGCTTCGGAAAGACAATTCCACTGCAAAGATGTCACTGTCATAAAAAATCTCTAGCTATTAAATTTTCAGCCAGAATGCACAGCCTAATTGCCTCGACAGTCGACACATCAGCCAGGCCTTGCAAGTGAAACTGAAATCTCAACAATAAAGTGACCCTATACAAACCACTGCAGTTTTGACAAGACAAAATGTGTTATTAAACAAAGTCTTTCTCTCACTTTGACTCTGGCAACAGTCTTCGCTTCACTAAATCCTGCTGCAATTTGTCGCCAACATGCAGATACATCTCAACCAACGCGTCCGCTGTCGCCTCCCGCACCTGAAATAGCAAAAAGATAAGACTAATTGCTGTCTTATGATTCTCATTATGTGTAATTTAACAGTGACTTACCAGTTCAATTTTACAACGCTCTGCAACCTCCAACTGAATTAAAAATACATAAATTTACTAATACATTCACGATAACAACAAAACAGTCAAACTTTTGAAGAGAGGTTCTAGATTGTTTTGGAAAAGGCTCTTCAATACATATAGGAGGTTAGGAGCGTCTGGAAAATGTGGGGGGGTGAGCATTAACGAGGAAATGAGTAAACCCTAGGGGCTTTTACATGCGCAGCACCGCAGCAGTTAGGTACAGTAATGTACGTATAAATGTTTACAATCGCAATTTTTATTCTATTTTCAAAATGAGCAGCACGAGATAAGACACCCCCAAGTACTTATAGATTCATTAACATTAAACGTTTATTCAGAAAACGTTTATTCAAACATAGGTTTGTGGGGTTTCTGGTTCTGCCCCCCCCCCCCACCCACCATGGCAACCTCACCCACCTCCAGAATGTTTGGATTGGACGGTAACTCACGAAGGCAATATCGGTGGCTCACGAAAAAAAGGGTTGATGTGTATACATACCCCCGACCTTTTGAGCATTTTTAGCACATAAATTCTGCATTTCTGACAATAGAATACCAACAGTCTAATGCTAATCTAATATAATGTGCTAACTTCCCTGTAAGTTCGTATTACTGTTAAATTCTGGTTCAAAAACACTTAAAAAGTGCATCATGCCAGTTTTTTTCATGCTTTTAGACCATACTTTTCTCTATTATCTCCAACTAAACAGGTGTGTACATATATACTAACGTGAAATTATATTCAGACGCACACAAACAAAACTTAGCTATGTCATAGTCTACGTATGCTATGAGTAGAGAGTAGGTATATACATACTATATAGACAAGTACGTAAACTTGATGAATAATAGACAATGTATGAAAAACTGCACGCTTAAAACTGTTTGCGGTGCAGCGTATACTAAACAGTACTACATTTATTGAGCTGCAATCATCCTTAGCTAATTTTGTAAGCTTAATCTTTTCGATAAATACTAAACTATAAGCTTACGAGCGAATTTGTGTGAGCACAAGTCACAAATCTAATTAAACCTCAAGTCTTCCGTTGCTGCTCATAGCCCATTCGCATAGCCCATTATGTGTAACATAATATATATGTGACTGTCTTCGTTTTGAAGTGTTTTCTTTAACCATGAGATAAAATGGACTTCCAGCAAAGTTTTGTCATACATAACGCAAAGGAGGGGATTTCGGCACGAAAACAAAGGAGGGGATTTCGGCACGAAGACAGCCAGGCCACACAGGGATTTTGATGCGGCCCCAATATACTTAAGTAACCGTATAGATAGTTACTTCGTTAAAGGGTATCGCCTATCGGGGTAGTTATTACAGCCACTGGAGTTCTATCCCATCCCCACCACCCACCACGTGACAAAATTTGATGTCTATCTTCGTTCCAGGATAGCAACAGACTAGAAATTTTAATAATGTCGCAAATGTTGTAAACAACGTTCACACAAAAAATATTGATAGACTTGAAATTCAGTAACGAGCCACCTACCTACACAAATCATCTATTTTTACGGTATTACTGGAAAGGCAACTGACTTGCTGACCTGACTTCACATCTCCGTTGTCACAGGTCACAGATTTACAATAATAACAGCTTGCCTTATTCAAAGCTAATATCATTTTCCAAAAATATAGATATACGAACGTACGTAGTTTCAAAAGCCTAGCATAAAAAACTTTATAATGCACTGGATACTACTACTTAATACATATTTTCAACCAAGTTTTCCTGAGTGATTAATTAATAAGTAACCCTTCAAAACTTTTAAATAGCTACTATCAAAAGGATAATAAGTTATGCATATATACGTTATAAGATGTTTTTAATGAGCATTATATACATAAGATAAATACTGCTACAAGCTAACCGGTAAGTACAACCCGATAAGAGGGTGTGTGCAAACACGCACTGAAAAATTTCATTGTTTTTAAACGACCCTTATTTTTCAAGTACAATAGCAATTTGAAACTTTGCAAAGACATTGAAAAAATGCAAGCTATCATTTTTATTCCACATTTCTAACTCGTATGATTTTACAAAAATAACTAGTTTCATTCCATTGTTTACGTAGAATGTTAAAATAACTCTTAAATTTGATAGAAATGCAAGCATTTTTAAAACGTACATATACGTACACACGTATACACAAACTTCTTAATCACTATTCACATATACTTTACATAATAATCTACTTTCGCAACGTGGAGTCTGCACAGCTGAATGCTGATTACATCAATCAAAGAATTAATGTCATCACTGATTTACGTGTGGGAACAAAGTTCATTTTTTACTAAAGAGCGTTTAAAATACAGTTTTTTAACAGTTGACGCACTAAAAATAAAAACCTTTCATAATAGTACTGAGAGCCTTCTTAAAAAACCTTCAAGTAAGTATGACGATTAATATTTCACTTTCACTTAAAATATTTCACTTCAAAACTAAGTTCACTTCTTTAATAATTAGTATGTTTAATTAGTATGTTTAAACACTATCCTATTTTTTGTGATAATTATAATAATAGGGTGAGGTGGCTCTGGCAATGTTGGCATAGATGTTCTAAACATGAAACAAGTTTACATTGTGCTGGACATGCCCCGGTTCTCTGGTTCTGGGTCAATAAAGTTGGAGTTATTTTATTGTCAAAACTATTCATACGTTTTTCGGCACATAAGTCAGCGGTAACCTATACTTTTTATGGTGTCAAATCAAAGCTGTTTTTATATCCTAACGGATGCCGAAAACTAGAACTTTTTACCAGTTAGCTAAAAAAAGTTATGGCGTAAAATGTTTTTACGTAAACTTAGTATTTTTCAAACATGTTACGCAACGTTCGTGTTACCATTGATATAACAAAGAAAATGCTTTCATGAAGTCAGCCATATAACTGTGATCCTTACACAAAACAGTTTTTACTCCATCAGTGACCATGGAGCCGGAAGTATGGACCTAAATCTGAAATTTATTATATTCTACAATTTTGTTTTGCGTTTTTCGGAATATAAGTCAGCGTTAACGTATAGCTTTTTTGGTATCAAATAAACGTTGGTTTGCATTTTACGGCATTGTGCGACCTATCAATCGATAGCTCTTGAAATGCGCTGGCATTTGAAAAAAATTTCACGTCGATGCCACTACCATTTATGAAAAGTTATGGCTCCTGGAATTTTTCCCTTTTATTGACTACCTCACCTCAACCTGAAGCACCTCATATGCGATCAAATCGCATTGCAAGTCGACTTAAACTTAAATTTGATTTTTTTCAAAATAAATTTTAACGTTAAATACTGCGTGACCTCACGTTGTAGATCTAGTCTATCTAGTCTAAACTACACGCACTAGTCTTGTAATTAGGGATGGGACCGAAAAAAATTTCACCGAATACCGAATACCGAATATTCGGTTTTTCTTTTTCGGCCGAAAACCGAATACCGAATACCGAATACCGAATAGTTGTCAAGCATAAGTTAGCGAATGTTTTCTCAGGATTTGAAGATGCAGAATGTTAAAATACTTCGCGTACATGAACATGCTATATGAACATTTTGCAAACGTTTGATTTTAATTATTCATGCAAAATGTATTAAAGAATAAGTAGATACTATAGAATCGAAGAATCTATCGAAGAATAATACTATAGAAAAAGGCACAATAAACACCAGCAAAAAAACTACACAACTTTCAGCGACCTCTGACCGCAGTTGGATGAGGTATATAATATGTACATAGGCATACATGTACACAGGTCTGTGTCTGGGGGCATGTCCCGACGTTTCGGGGGCTTGAACTGACAAAAATGCAAAAAATTTCAATTTTTGCTTTAAAAATGGGAATTTTTTGCAAAAGTTGGATATTTTCAGCTAGTTTTTTCGCTTTTTGCCTAAGCATTTTACAGCGATTTGGGGCAATTTTAGAGCTTTCGGACACTCATAAGCTGGTGTAGGCTAAGTCCTTTGACCTTGCCCATGTATGATATGTTTGAATAAGGATTTGTTTTGGGTCCGCTGTGCGTTAACTGAACCTGTTTGGTTACTGGACTGATATGAGTACAAGTGGGGTTAGGGATAATCTTGGCCGCTAGTGTCATGAACTTTCTTTATGTAATCTTGAGGATATAAACTCATGTTGGGATCACTATTCGGAAACTGGACGGGCCTTATTTTGCTTTTGAAAGAGAGGGGAATTTCGCGTCCCTCTTCACCTGCTGGGGGCGACTGATCAAAAGGCTTGAAGCTTATAAATTCTATTCCACTTAAATCGTATTATTGAAATTGCAAAATAGTATAGTAAACAAGATCCCATGTCTAAAAAACAACCTTAGTAACTAAATCTCTGACCAAAAAGAGCTGTGATTCAGGTAGCAGTGCGCAAGAGCTTGCTTATCACCAATGTTTCCACAAAAACTTGACGATGCATACAAAAGTACGGGGAGCTCAAGTGTGGGAGGCGACCCAGCAGAAGTGAGGAAAGTAGGAAACGGAAACCACAGAAACAATAACTGACTGCATGACTAGTTAAGGGGTTTAACAGGAATTAATCTATATAATATCTAACATCGACTACCAGGAGCGGTTAACCAACAAGTTTTTCCGAAAAACATAATATATAGCAGGCCAATAACGCAAGGGCAAGACTAACCTGACTGGATGGATCAGAGAGCAGTTTGCACACCGACGGGGTCACTTTGGCCAACTGAAGAGAGTTTGAGCCGAAACTAAAACAAAACAAATCAGTATTTCCAGCAATTTCTAGTTAAAAAGTTTATGCACTATTGCACTGTTTCATTTAAAAACATATATAGATGTAGACAATAAGATAGATTATTATACAAGTGGGTTACAGTAGGACATGAAGTAAAGTACAGTATAACCACAGCTTAAAACACGGGGAGGGGTCTGGGGGGGATCCGGGACGGCGGGACCCCCCCAGAATTTTGAATTTGGTACAAGGGCAAGCAAATTTTGAGCGCCGGTACAAGGGCAAAAAAATTTCTACAAAATTTGCTGTTAAATATGGGCATTTTTATTAATTTTATGCTGTTTTAATCCTGTTTTTGGCCAAAAATTTCAAAAATCGTCAATTGTTAAGCTAAAAATTGATATTTTGGCCACATTTTTTTTAAAAACGGTCAATTTCGCTGAACCACAGCCAATTTTTTTGCAGACTTGGTACAAGAGTGGTCAAAATGTCGGTACAGAACCCCCCAGATTAGACCGTCGTGTTAACGTATGACCATACTATGAGTATAACACCTATATACGCAGCAATTATTAAAATTCTACGATGGAACCCAGTTTGCGATGTCAATAACATCAGCTATATATACTTTAAATTACAATTCTAAGGATTTTAGTTTATGCAAATGAAGATTGCGTCAAGCAAGACTAATACAAGTAGAAGTCATATTATCTGCCTACCATATTATTATATGGAAACTTACTTTCGCAAAATCTGAACTAAGATTTGAGTCACACCAACACGAACCAGCCACTGTTTATGACTTAGGCCAGGCAGCAGTTTTTCAAAGACAATCTGAAACAGCATTACGAAAATGACTAAAGTGGTCACTTAAAATATTCCTAAGTGTTGTTGGTTTCAGATATTTTTAAAGATATTTGCATTGATATCAAATATAGCCATCAGAGGCTGACAGGTCAACAAAAACTCTTAGGTCTCAACCTCAAGAACGAGCCCACGTGATGTTAATATATACGTGATTAATAAGAGTCAACAAAAGAGCAAGCAACACGGATTGTACATACAATTTATGGTACTAAAATAATAAAAACACGTCAGAGGTCTACATCAATCACGTCTACAGTAGTTAATGTCTGAATTTAGGTTTGCAAGAGCTGTTGAAACAGCGCCCAGCAGCAAATTAATGAAACTTGTATGAAAAAGCTTTAAGAAAATACAGAAAATACAAACAACAATTAATAAAGGACCTGAGGTGAAGCTCCCGGTCCACTCATCATTTTCAGCAGCAGCGCTTCCGTGGACAGTCGCACCTGTTCTTTGCTGTCTCCCAGTCTTTCCATCAGAGCGCCCGAGGAGTCGATCAGAAACGACACCACAGGCTCCCCGAGCGCATCGATCGCCGCCCCAATAATATCCAGGGCCAATAGAGCTACCTGCAAAAGCATAGAACCAAGGAATGCTAATGGTATATACAGACTATATACCTTGGCCTTTCCAACTTCATGCAAAGGCAGGCCCTGGGCAGCTATAACCTCGATTCGTTTTTAGTTCCGACATAGTATACTATATACCCTTGTATCCTCCAATGGCCTCTGAACCATGCTTGTATGAGGGGGGGACGGGGGAACCCCCGACCCCCCCCCAATCAAGGGTCAGTAAAAATGGCACTTTTTTGGGGAAATTTTACAAAACCTGGCGAAGTTTAGGTCATTTGTGGTCGACCAGGGGGGAGGGTTCACAAAATTTGGCCGGAGGGAGAGGCCCCCTTATAAGTTTGACCCCGGTACATGTATATATGCTTTAAACCGCTGGCGTATCGCCTTTCAAGCGGAAGGGGGTCCAGTACCGCTATCGCGCCCTATATTTTAAGAGTCCCGAGTGATTGTTATATACATTCTTTCAAAAATCAACAGTCTAAATTGTAAACACTGGCGGTCCCAGACTTCGATTTCGGGGGGGGCGGAGGTCTGACGAAATTTTTTCACTTTTTATAATAGCCGCAGCCATATCAAGGGCAATGAACTGACTCTGGTTGTAGTAAAAACCAGTGATGTACCCAGAAAAACAGTGAGAGTTTTTCAATTTTTAGGCCGAATTTGGTCAACTGGAGACGTATCAGAAATTTTTGCCAACAGGAACATAAAACCCATGATGGGAACGTCACAGCAGGCAGAAGCCAGTTGATTACACAATACTCGTGTAGACATGCAAATGCAGCATAATAGTGTAATAGTGTAAGAGTATACTCACGTATACACATCTATAGGCTTTGATGAAAAATAATAACAAGTAATAGTAAGCCACAAAGTTGCAGGGGTCTGGGGGCGGCGGCCCCCAGGAAAAAAATTGGGGGGAATTTTTGATCTTTTGGCCAAATGTGGTCAATTGGGGACGCATCAAAAACATTTTCCGGCCGGACTATAAAAACCAAAGGGCCCGCCGCCCCCTCCCGCCCTCCTGGGACCGCCCCTGATTGTAAACTATATATAATATAGCTTTAAAGCATGTTAGACATTTACAACCTTAAATTAATGGCTTAATTATGGGCACCGGACAAGTTTGACCTTTTGACCAAATCTAAAATCAACTTTTTTTATATATACCTTTTCGTTCTTACGGTTAATCGAAAAGCATTGTCTCACCTTGAAATTACTGCCATTCAGCCACTGCACCATGACATCGTTGAACTGCGTCAGCAGAGAGACGTCTGCCTCCAGATTGCCACTCTGCACACATTTTAGCAGCTCCTGACCGATCTCCAATCGGGTGCGAGGGTCGGTGCTGTTGCGATTCAACAATTCCAGGCAGCTACTCATGACCTGGACATTGTAATAAATATAAATAAAAACATAATGCACTTAGGCTCGGCGTAAGCTCCGGCTTGTAGTCAGCCTAAGCTCTTGGTATAGTTATAGTATATAGTATGCACTTAGGCTTTGGGCTTTTAGGCTTACCACCCAGAAAATCAAGAAAGAAACTGAACATGCTTAGCTTAGCTTAAGGATCTTGCTCTCTAAGTCTAGATAATGCCTTAAAGCGCCTAACACTCAAAAAATTTGGATCAAGAGTTGGGGGGGGGGAAATAGTGGACCTATTTTTTGGAGTAGAGCACCTTGAGGGAAGCATTTTTTGTAATAGAACCCCTATCCACAAATTTGGATTTTCTGAGCTATGACCCCTTGAAAATTGGATTTTCAGTGTTTTTGGAAGTGAACGTAGGCCAAAGTTCGAAGCCAAAAATGGCTATAATCTTTGTTTTTGGATAGTTTTGAGTGCGTTATGATGTTTTAAGGCATCGTCTAGGCTTAGTTGGCAGGATTCTCTAGGCTAAGCTGGCAGGATTTTTTCTGAAAATTTCGATTTTTTATTGCCTAAGCCTGAGCCTAAGCCTGAACCTAAGCCTAAGCCTCAGCCTGATACTAAGCCTAAGCCTAAGCCCCATGCCCATACTAAGCCTTAGCCCTAAGCCTAAGCCTAAGCCCAAGCCTAAATTAAGGCCAAGTTTGAATTTGGTCAAAAATTGGACGTTTCTGGCGAATTTGGCCAATTTTTCAGCGGGAACCCGGTCAAAGAGCCTTTGTTTTGATTCTAAAAAATTGTAACCAATAATTTGACACCATTTAGACACGATTAGAATGGAAAAAACAAGAGCTTCGGAAAAAAATTTTGAAAACGTCCCTCACTGAGGGTTCAGATTTCGGGGGGTTGTATCTCAGAAAATCCAAAAAATGAAATAGGGGTTCTTGAAGCAAAAATGCTTCCCCCAAGGTGCTCTACTAAAAAAATAGGTCCACTATTCCCCCCCCCCCAACTGCATTTAACCCAAAAATTTATGTGCTCTACTCAAAAAAATAGGTCCACTATTTCCCCCCCCAACTGCATTTAACCCAAAAATTTATAGTTAAATTTTGGGTTCCCGGTTGTTTTTGGGTAGCTTTGAGTGCGTTATGATTCTTTAAGGCATCGTCTAGACTTAGCTGGCAGGATTCTCCAGGCTAAGCTGGCAGGATTTTGGGTTAAATGCAGCTGGGGGGGGAATAGTGGACCTATTTTTTTGAGTAGAGCACCTTAGGGGAAGCATTTTTGCTTCAAGAACCCCGATTTCACTTTTTGGATTTTTTGAGATATGAACCCCAGTGGCGTACCCAGGGGGGGGGGGGGGCCCCGGGGGACATCAGCCCCCCCTTCGCGGTTTTACCCCCCCCCACCCTTCGCGATTTCAGCCCCCCCCCCCCCTTTTTTCACTTTTTTCCTGTGGTCCCCCTTTGGTTTTATGACACCACTGAAAAAATTTTCCGGCACGTCCCCAATTGACCAAAATGACACTGAAATTTCAAAAATTTCCCAAAATTTTCTTTCGAGGGGATCTCGCCCCCCAATTCATTACTGCTTTAATGTATATACATAACATATCTGCTATGTTGTATTAATAATCAGTAATGCTAACAATTATTATTGGTATTTAGTGATATATTTTGTGTAGCTTTTAAGACCCCAGACCCCTGCAACCACTCTGAATGTATGCAACCTATTCTGAATATATGTTTGAAAGGTTCCAGATAAATAAGTCAACACATTCTAGGTCAAACTTTAGTTAGAAACTCTAGCACCCGTATTCATAAAAGTGCAAGCTCGGCTTTTTATCCGAGCTTATAGCAAGCCGGGCTTAAAATCCCGGCTTTTCGTATTCATAAAACGAAGCTCGGCTTTTTATCCAGGCTTTTTGGTATTCATAAAAGCTGCGATAAAAAGCCAGGCTTATGGTATTCATAAAAATCAAGCTCTGATTATAATCCCGGCTTCCACATAGATTTTATTGATTTTTTCATGCATACGAAAAAGCTTGGATAAAAAGCTAGGCTTGATCAAGCCAGGATTGACCAAAAAGCTCAGATAAAAATCCAGGCTTGAACGCAAGCCAAGCTTTTTATCCCGGCTTTTTCAAGTCAGACTTACGGCTAAAAAGCCGAGCTTTTTATCCCGACTTTTATGAATACCGGCCCAGCATGATAAAAATAGACGGGTACATACAAAGTTTAAACTTGAAGTTAGCTAAAATTTGCTAGTGCACAGACATTCCCTTTCTGCACAAACAGTTTACCTTTTCATGCTTCGCATTCTATTTGGAAACTTAAATTAAAAAAATGTCAGTGATATTGTAAAATTTTAATTGTCATCTGAAATACCGAGACCACCATACATGTAGTTGGGGGGGGGATGGGGGGGGGAAGACCCCCCCCCCCCCAAAATTCGGTCCAGGGGGAGGGAGGGGGGGTCCCGCCAGGGGGTAAAGAGGGGGGAGGGTCCCGGCGGAACAAAAATTTTGGCCAAAATTATAAAAAATTAGCATTTTTTCGTAAAATTTAAGCGATTTTTACCGAAATTTTCGCCAACAATTGTCAAAATCGGTGTTTTTTGGTCAAAAAAGGTGAAAATTGCGTCATTTTTGGGAGGGAGGGGGGTCAAAAATGGGTTGACGAAGGGGAGGGGGGGTCCGACCAAGGGGGGGAGGGGTACCCAAAATTTCGGTGCTGTTACATGTATGGAGACCACCCTATGGCAGGTCTCGGGTTTGCTACCGAGACCGAGACCAGCCTAGTCTCGGTGTTTTTTCGAAACCGAGACCGAGACTGCCAACCCTGATAAAATACTCCGAGCAAATCATAATCATCCCCTCGGAGAAAATATGCGGTGCAAATCGTTCCCCCGGATGAAATACCCCGGGCCCCTGGGGTGAATCATCCGGGGGGACGATCTATCCCGGTGTTCAGGTGTTCAGGCACTTCATTCATGTTTCATGTTGCCTTTTTGTCACGGTCATCCCCAATTCACCAGTTCGTCTTTCTAAAGTCTGACCAAAAACTGCTCTACCCTGAGACAAAAACAAACAAGAATTAAGAGTAGAGCGATTCAGTCACAAAAATAACGCCACCTGTTTTATCGCAGGGTTCAGTCATTTCTGTTCAAACTTTAGTTATTAAGAACTTAACAAAGACTGCGTAAGACATTTTAAGTGGAGTATAGTTCAAATTCAGAGATTAAAACTTGTAATAAAAATGCAAAAGCACGAACACACATGTACACGAGGTTTTGGTCTGCGGGGGGGTTGTCCCGTATTTGTCGAAATTTTAGGAAGGGGGGTGGCGGGACTTGTCCCGACGTTTTTGGGGCTTGAACTGACAACTGTTTTTGGGAGCTTGACCGTCGGGTCAAATATGATGGGGGCTTGTCCAGACAATTCAAATCTGGGGACCTCATGGGTTATCCCCATTGTGTTAAACAGGCTATACCGCACAAATATGCTCTTCCAGATTAAAGACACGCGAAACTGCTTGTTTGCAAAACTGAGATGATAGCTCATGTTTGAGCTCCTGAACCAAAAAATAGTCCTGGCCCATAGCAACTAATGTACATGGGGGTCTAGACTCAGTTTGGTAATACTTTAGAGTGAGGTAAATAACGTTTGGGAACACGCCTGACCGATGGAACAAATTTATTTATACTAATGTTCAACTTGCAACTCAACATGCTTGCGTCCTATACTCTTAAACGACTCTAAATACGCCACTGCTCAAAATTATCAAAAAACAAAGACCATAGCCTTTTTTTGGCTTTAAAATTTGGTCTATGTACATTTCAAAAAACGCTGAAAATGCTATTTCTAAGAGATCAAAAAATCCAAAATTAAGGATAAGGTGTTTATCACGAAATGGCTACCATCAAGGTTCACTATTCTCCCCCCAGTCTCCGACTGCACTTGATCCAAACTTTCATTCAAATGCTGAAAATGTATCACCAACGTAGAAGTGAAGGAAGTGAACGTAGGCCAAAGTTCGAAGCCAAAAATGGCTATAATCTTTGTTTTTGGATAGTTTTGAGTGCGTTATGATGTTATAAGGTATTGGCTAGGCTTAGTTGGCAGGATTCTCTAGGCTAAGCTGGCAGGATTTTTTCTGAAAATTTCGATTTTTTTATTGCCTACGCCTGGGCCTAAGCCTACGCCTGAACTTAAGCCTCAGCCTGATACTAAGCCTAAGCCTAAGCCCCATACTAAGCCTAAGCCCTAAGCCTAAGCCCAAGCCTAAATTAAGGCCAAGTTTGAATTTGGTCAAAAATTGGACGTTTCTGGCGAATTTGGCCAATTTTTCGGCGGGAACCCGGTCAAAGAGCCTTTGTTTTGATTCTAAAAAATTGTAACCAATAATTTGACACCATTTAGACAAATGGGTAGCTTTGAGTGCGTTATGATTCTTTAAGGCATCGTCTAGACTTAGCTGGCAGGTTATTACAGGCTAAGCTGGCAGGATTTTGGGTTAAATGCAGTTGAGGGGGGGAAATAGTGGACCTATTTTTTTGAGTAGAGCACCTTGGGGGAAGCATTTTTGCTTCAAGAACCCCTATTTCATTTTTTGGATTTTCTGAGATATGACCCCAGTGGCGTACCCAGGGGGGGGGCTAGGGGGACAACAGCCCCCCCCCTCCGAGGTTTGAGCCCCCCCTTCGCGGTTTTAGCCCCCCCTTTTTTCACTTTTTTCCTGTGGTCCCCCTTTGGTTTTATGACACCACTGAAAAAATTTTCCGGCACGTCCCCAAATTGACCAAAATGTACACTGAAATTTCAAAAATTCCCAAAATTTTCTTTCGGATCTCGCCCCCAATTCATTACTGCTTTAATGTACATACATAACATATCTGCTATGTTGTATTAATAATGAGTAATGCTAACAACTATTATTGGTATTTAGTGATATATTTTGTGTAGCTTTTAATTAAAAACCGTGCGGTGGGTGGAGTGGAGGACGAATGTCTAAGGACAGCCTTAGTCACACATGGTTTTTCTTCATTTTTTCCTGCATACAACGTATTTTTCAGGTTTGCTAGTCC
>JASANF010017670.1:0-14074 GCA_030248245.1 Trissonchulus sp. WLG1_4
ATTTTAACGCAAAAAACGACACATATTAGCATTTTTCGGTCAAAAAACAGTGCTAATTTTCGACCACAGCAGCATCGAACGTAAATTTGCAGCTAAAAATAACGAAAGTTACAAAAATGGTGGGCCGGTAAGGGGTCGGAAGCTAGCGAATTTCATATTTTTCGAAATTTTTTGACATTAAAAACTGTACATTTATTGGAAAATGTCATTTTTGTAACAATAAAACAGCTAAAACGATACACTACACAGTGTATTAAACAAATACATAGTGCATAATGCAACTACATACATACGTACAGTGGCGTAGCCAGAAAAAAATTTCGGGGGGGGAATGACTTCGATTTTTTGTAATGTGTTAAAATGCACCTAATTGCAATTTTAACGCAAAAAACGACACTTATTAGCATATTTCGTTCAAAAACAACGCTAATTTTTTGACCAGAGCGGCATCGATCGTAAAATTGGAGCTCAAAACACCAAAAATTACAAAACTGCTGGACCGACAAGGCTCCAGAAGCTAGCAAATTCGAAAACTTTGAGAAGATTTATGACATTACTAGCCGCAAATTTACTAAAAATGTCATTTTAGCTGCGATAAAACAGCTAAAAATATACATTTAACAGTGTATTAAGCAAATGAATAGTGCACAATGCACTCATATACACGTGGACACGCTTTAAGGGAACACAAAAGCAGAAAACAGGGAACCACAAGGTTGCGGGGGTCTGGGGGCGGCAGCCCCCAGAAAAAAATTGAGGAAATTTTTTATTTTTAGGCCAAATTTGGTCAATTGGAGACGTATCAGAAATTTTTTCCGGCCGGACCATAAAAACCAAAGGGGGGACCCTTGTGTAAAATTTCAGTCGGAAAAAATTTCGGGGGGGGGAATTCCCCCCATTCCCCCCCCCCTGGCTACGCCCCTGCATACGTACATGCTTTCATGCAAGATAAAAGCAAGGAACACGAAGCCAAGGAGTTGCAGGGGTCTGAGACAGCCCCGAGAAAAAAATTGGGGAAATTTTTGATTTTTAGGCCAAATTTGGTCAATTGGAGACGCATCGGAAATTTTTTCCGGCCGGACCCTTGTGTAAAATTTCAGTCTTAAAAAATTTCGGGGGGGGGGGAATTCCCCCCATTCCCCCCCCTGGCTACGCCCCTGATTGCTTGCATCTAGTGGGTGGAGCTGAAAACCTTTCTTTTTTCTAGAAAACATTAATATTCTTAGGGCCTGTTCACTACTTCGGATTAACTGAATTAACTGGAATAACTCAGCAGAGAAGCAGGAGGCCTTTCTATAATTAGGCACAGTTGCTCCTCTGGGTTATTTGCATACAACTGCAAGTTTTGGGAAAGATACCCAAATTCTATGACGAGTTTTTGTAGTTAATTCAGTTAATCTAATTCTGCTAATCCGAATTTGTGAACAGCCTCTTAGTAATTTTTGTGTTTCAGTGACCCACGAGGCGACCTGCAGTGGTGACCCAGAGATTTTGCAGTCAGTGCTGCAGCATCGGGAGTACCAGCGCCACAAGAGCCGACTGCAAGCCGTTTCTCAGTTGCTCACTAAGCTGAAAGACGTGAGGGATTTAAGGGATTAGATTAACTACACTAAACTAAACAAGCGAGGGATGATACGGATTTAACAGCTTAAGCAATTTGAATAAAGAAGCGAGGGTTGTAAGGAATTTGACAGATTAGCTTCTGCTTAAGCACACTGAACTGACGACGGGGGGGGGGGTGGGGCTTATAAATGATTAGATTAAGCACATTACACTAAAGAAGCGAGGGATTTAAAGGATTTAACGGATTAGATTAAGCTTAGTGGAAGATCTAGAGGGGATGGCTGTGCGGTTTTTTTGTTAACTTTTAAGCTGAATTAATATACGATGTGTTTAATAAGCTGAAGGGAATAGTAGTTTTTATTTGTTGTGTATAAATTTTAGGATTTGTATTTTTTTATTTTTAGACTCCTGATTTCTATGTTGAAATGAAATGGGAATTTACCAGTTGGGGTAAGTTGATTTTATTTTTGCATAAACCCACGCGAATATATTTTTTTAAGATTTGAGCTATTGGTTTTTTACAGACTTTCTTCAACAAGTCATAGGTGAACGCATGATACTCTGAAATACACAGAATTTTTTATTTTATTTCATTACATTGGTTTTTTACTTTATTATTTATTTTTGCTTGTTTCAGTGCCTTTGGTTTCTCGAGTGTGCCCTAGCGATACTTATAAGGTGTACAAAAGAGGTAATAAACGTCATTTTTCAAGTTTTTTCCAAAGTATGTGTGTGGTCTGAATTAATTTACCAAGGGTGGATTCGAACTTTCGGTCTTTGGATCAGCCGACTATTGTTCTACCGAACTTGTTTGTTACTTCTGAAACGGCATGTTTTCATGTCAACACTCAAGCAACCATAGTGTAGTTGTATCCAAAGTTTGGGATCCTATCTGGCAAAAGTTTTAGGAACCCGCCAAAGTGAGGAAAATATAAATATAAATTTTAAAACAACTGCGATTCTTACCCTTTATATTGAGATTTCAGAAAACGTTTCCTGGAGGTTCTATATATTTGGGGATATTGCATCTGAGATACGTTCTTCATAATATTGTCATGCATGACGTCAGTATAGTAGCGGGCGGAACAGTGTAACGCAAAATAGATTGTTTGAAGAAGAAAGTATTTCGGCAGTTACTCTAATTTTGCTGTATTTTTATTTGCAGGTGCTAATATTCGCGTCGACACAACTTTGATTGGTTTTGATCAGTCTCGGTGGCAAAGAGGAAATATTAGCTTTATTTTTCGTTGCAGAGGTAGGTTTTTTTGAGATTGTGCGTAAAACTCTAGCTGTTGTGGAGATTTATAGAGCTATAATTAAGCTCCTGGTGTTGTATGTGTCTGTCTCTGTGTCGGTAGGGAAGGGACAAGTGGCATGCTATAATGGTCCTATTCAAGGCAGAGCTATAGATGAGTAGCGCATTCTTGGGGCTGGGTAGAGGTTAAAGGTCAAGTACCGTGACTTGTCTTTAGGTCCAAGTCCGAAGCGACTAAACCGACACGACTATGTGGGTTCCTGTACTCATATCCCCGTGTTCAACCCTAAGCCATAGCCAGGGTGAAGCAGACACTCGTGTCGACGTACAACCACATTTTTAAAGGACGAAGATTGACAAACATAAAAAAACTTACGGACAAACCGGCGTACTTATGGACAAGATGATTTAACAGACACACTGACGGACAAACAGGCACCTTTAGCGACAAACAGACCTCTCCCCCCCTTACGGACAAATAGACACCGTGATTCGAAAGTTTGAAGACTTTTCTTTCTTTCCTTTGCAGACGACAACACGGCTGTAATGCAAGAAGTGGATCACGATCGAAAGATTGTCTACAATGAGCTGATGGATTTGGGTCATAATGGCTCGGGGGCGTCGGGCTCAGGGGACGCGGGGGACCCCCCAGCACCCCCCTCCGCCCCCCAGCCCCCCGATGTCAGCAATTACATTCCGTCACAGGACTTGATAGCCGAACGTCTCACGTCGCCAGTTGTCATTACGTATATTGATGTGGAAAAGATTGAGTTTGAAAGGTGAACGTGAATGAGGCGCTCCCCCCTTCCTTTAGATTTTTTGTAGCGCAAGTTGTTGGCTATTAGATGAGTCATGTTTGACAAATGCTACTAATATTTATTTACTGACTGATTTAAATTCAAAGGCTAATTTGCAACTGAACTCAAAGTTTATTATTTTATTTATGTGTTGTTTTGTTTTTAATAATGTTTTTTATTTTAAATTTATTTTCAGATCCAAGTCAGGAATTTGGGGCTGGCGAAGCGACCGAACTGAAGATGTCAGCGGGTATAGCTGTAAGGTAGGCTCGAAATCGGTTTACGGTTTCAATGTTAAGTTTTATATGTTAAGTTTTGAGAACTAGACAGGGCGAGGGTTTTGGAATTGGAATTTGAGTTTGGAAGTTATTTAGTTAAAATTATAAAAAATACGTTACAGAAATAGCTATCTAAAACGGAGCCGCTACACATGGGAGAGAGGTTGCTTTCTTCACCGCAATCTGAAATCTTATAGGGTTAATGCTTCTGCCTTAGACCCCCCTCACATCTATAATCATCCTTATTGGTATTAACCAGCTTCAATTTAATCTAATCCGTTTAATCCATTTTTAAGCCCGACTTTTTTTTGTGTGAACAGGTTTACAGTGCCAGCAATGTGGAATTGGTGACGAAGACGCGGACGGAACACTTGACGGCTCAGGACAAGAATGACATCAGCTCCAATCGAAGTCCCCTGGAGTCCATACTGAAGATTGTGGGCCAGGAGACTAAAGAAACTGACCCAGCGAAGGTGAACATGAGATTAGCCGATTAGATAGCCTATTTTAATCCGTATTTTAGAATAGTAGTTAATTAGATTAGCCTATTTTAATCCGTTTTTTAGAAGTTGATTATATTATTAGATTAGCATTTTAATCAGTATTTTAGAATAGTAGTTGATTACATTAACGGTAGTCTGGTGTTCAGCTTTTTTTTAAAATTTAGAGATATAGAGTTGGTATTCATGCAGCATACGGTATATCGTTTCTTATGCATACAGCATACATGTTTCTTGTTTGGTAGGTGGTCTCAGAGGTGGGACCGTAGTTTGCAAACTGTAGTGAGGTTAATCGTCTCCAATTAATTTTTTCCAACTCTCCCCCCGGTTGCAACGGCAGACATGGTGAAATCGCGTTGAACTTTTTCGGCTTACCACGCCTAATCATGACCCAGCTTATTCAACTCTTCAGAAGGTCTAAATCAGATCTTATGTATCATCACGAAACCAGTTGTAATGATGTTTCAGCCCAGCACCTTAGTCGACACCAATCCGTCTGGCATTAGCGCCGAAGACTATTTCAACAGCTTTGTGGAGCTGCCTCAGGATATTGGTCGTCCCAAGGAAATGGTCCGGCGGACGCAGGCTTTCAATGCCACTCTATGGTTGGCCGATGACTTTCCACTCTCATTGGCTGAACAGGTTTTTGAAACTTTTTTTGGGATTCGTTTTTTATGAGTTGCGGATATATTGTGTTGTGGAGGCGGAAGCCTATTTTCCATTCATTTCCTATCGTTTCACAAAAAACCATTACTTTCTTTTCGGGATTAACCGAGTTAATTTTAGTCTGACTAGTGACTATGGTTTAAAAATGATGCATGAGTATCCATCAAAAACTTTCTGAATTGAGCGGACTTACGTAGATTAACACTGGCGCGCTGCTATTTAGTCAGACTGAACGAATTAAACTTTGCACGCTAATTTCACGTTTATATCTTAAATCTGATTGTTAGTCAATTTTTCATTTAAATGAAATTGTCAAGGAACGACGATAACTATTGTTATAGTCAATATCGTTGAGAATCAGGGTCAAAATGCATTTTAATTCGTTTAATAACACTGAGTATGATTGAATACAAATTTTCACCGTCACAGTACACGGTACTCTTATTTTCAATTTTAACTTTACACCCAGAATTAACTTTGCCCTTTTCCGTTACCAGCGGGAAAAGAGAAACTCATTTTTCCCACAGATGAAAAAATTTCTTGAATAATATTATTAAGTTTTTGAAGACTATTAAATGAAGATGGATCATTTTACTATTTCAGATTACCCCTGTGATTGATCTAATGGCAGCAAATAATCCGCATTTTGCACGATTGAAAAATTTCATTCAATTACAGCTCCCAGCTGGCTTTCCTGTTAAAATAGGTACGGTGGTCTTGCCGAAGATTCTGGGGTTAGGCAAAGAGTCGGGCCTTTTTGTTGTCTATTTAGCTTGCCTTAGCTTATTCAGCCCGTCTGAATTTCTGAATCGATTGTGACTAAGACTAAGCTTATTCAGCCCGTCGGAATTTCTGTATCGAATGTAACTGAGACTAACCTTATTCAGCCCGTCTGAATCGATTGTGAATAAGACTAATCTTATTCAGCTTGTCTGAATTTCTGAATCGAATGTGACTAAGACTAAGCTTATTCAGCCCGTCTGAATTTCTGAATCGATTGTGAATAAGACTAAGCTTATTCAGCCCGTCTGAATTTCTGAATCGATTGTGAATAAGACTAAGCTTATTCAGCCCGTCTGAATTTCTGAATCAAATGTAACTAATCACTAAAACTTACTTCGCTTTACTCTTAGTAAGCTTACTAAGACTAAACTTACTTAGCTTGCTCAGTCCGTCTGAATTTCTGAATCGATTGTGACTAAGACTAAGCTTATTCAGCCCGTCAGAATTTCTGTATCGAATGTGACTGAGACTAACCTTATTCAGCCCGTCTTAATCGAATGTGACCAAGACTAAGCTTTCTCAGCCCGTCTGAATTTCTGAATCGATTGTGAATAAGACTAGTCTTATTCAGCTTGTCTGAATTTCTGAATCGAATGTGACTAAGACTAAGCTTATTCAGTCCGTCTGAATTTCTGAATCGATTGTGAATAAGACTAAGCTTATTCAGCCCGTCTAAACTTACTTAGCTTGCTCAGTCCGTCTGAATTTCTGAATCGAGTGTGACTAAGACTAAGCTTGTTCAGACCGTCTGAATTTCTGAATCGATTGTGTCTTAAGCTTATTCCGCTCGTCTGACTGTCTGAATTCTATTGTTTTCAGAAATTCCCCTCTTTCACATGTTAAACGCCTGTATCACATTTCGCAATGTCTTTTCCATGGACACCCCTGTGCCGCACGTTCAGATTATTGAGTCTAAGCCCGAAGAGAATGACGCAACGCCTGCTGACGTCACTCCCTGTCCCGTGGCTTGCATTATTGATGACGTGGTTTTTGACATTCCAGATGACTATAGAATTAGAGGTTAGATCAGGTTTTGGCAAAGCCGGTGGGGGTAGGCTGTATTTTGGCCAGCATACTAAACTTGTATTTTGGTAAATTGGAATAATTTTATTTTGACAAATTTTGTCATTTTTTCAGTGTTATAGTTTTTTTGAAGCAATGGAAATTATAGATATATTTTGGACGGTGTATAATTTTTCAGTAAGTTTAGTCTGAAGACGTGCATTGTCGAAAGTACATTAACTACACCATTGCATGCATACATGTAACGGGGTCAAAATTTTTTCTGGGGGCCTCTCGAGTCAAATTTTGGGGGACCCTCCCCCTTGGTCTACCGAAAATACGCTAAATTTGTAAACGCAAAAAAGTGCCAGTTTTTAAAATTTTGCCCAAATTTTGGGAACCCTCCCCACCGGCCCCTCGATTTGGGGGGTCCCCCCATCTTCCCCCTCATAAATGTATGATTGCATCTGACTACTATCTTCATCATCGCTTTTGTACAAGAGAATCAGGGCCTACGAGACTTTGGACTGTGGTGTAGTGGTTAGCATTCTCGACGTCGACGCGAGTGGCTCCAGGGTTCGATTCCCGGCGTCTCTATTTCTTTCTTTCTTTTAAAATCGGGCTATATACTTTCTGTGTCAACATTATTTTTTTTATGTTTCTTCTAGGCGCCCCCTACACCGGCACGGCTCTGATGCCGAACGCCCACGAAGATGACATGCTGCTGCAGTTTGCCATTCAGCAGAGTCTGCAGCAGTCAGAGGGTGCCGGTGCCGGAGGGACCATTCCTTCCGGTGACCTGATGTCCGCGTTTGCCAGTGACGAGGAGAGACAGCTGCAGTTGTGCGTTTTATAGGGTGGAGTCTGTGTGTGAGATTTAATAACTTGTGGTGGTGGACAATATTGATTGTGATTAATTATTGTGATGTATTTTCGGAATTTGTGATGTATTATGTTTTCAGAATTATTTGTTTGATTTTTTACAAAAGTTATACAGTAGGGTCGGATACAGCGAAGTCGTACAATTTTGTTGACAATAATATTATAATGGTTAAAAATCCGTAAGCTTTTAGCATTTGTTTTGCTCAGATCGAATTTCCTATTCTACAATATTAATTATAAGACATAATATTTGCTTTTGCTATGTTTTCGAGCCATCAATAAAAACCAGGGCCCAAGCGTATTCTTTCACTCTTTCGCATTCTTCCACTTTTAAGCTTTCCAGTTCTATCCAAACTGCTTACTTTGTGAAAGGGCATTTTTATACTTAATATTCCTATATAATTCTGTTCCAGAGCCATCAATGAAAGCCTGGGCCTAGGCCAAGCATCCAACGGCACAGTGGCCTCCGGGCACCCCCCGGCCGTGACCCCTGTCGACCCGATGGGGACCCCCACCCCAGCCCCCCCGGTTGTGGACGATCTAAGTCGAGCCCTAGAATTGTCTAGGCTAGAAGACGAGGAAAGGCGGAAGCTTGAGGAACAAGAAGCAGCCGAACTAGAGATGGTTTTGAAATTGTCGATGGAAGAAAAACAGTCCTGATTTTGAGAATTTTTTAAGGGGGGGCTTTTTAGAGGAGTTGGCATTTAGACGGGTCTGAATCAGATGTGTCTTAAGCCCGGTTCAGACTAACTTGTCCGTAAGGAAAAGTTAAGGGCAAATGCTAGATACACTGCGTTGGATGGGGAGGATTAATTGATAAAATTGTTCGGGTTAGTTTTTTTCAAGACTCACTGAACTTGATTGCATCTTTATTTTTGATTTAGCTTTTCTGACGTTAAGCTAATAAAATTAGTTAATTTTTCGCCAACAAAATTTAACAATTACCTCCGCAGTTTAGTACAGAATGGCAGGCACAAGAGTAAAGACTAGCATGAACTGGGCTTTAAGAAATTGCATCATATGACTGTGTGTATTATCAAGAGTACATTGGGTGTCTTTCTGCCATAGAAGAACAGTGAGCCACTCTGCTTTCATCAGACTGAGACACAATGGTGACGTACTCTTGATATTTTGAACACAGAAAGTGAACTAGTCCGAATTTCGTTTTGTTTTGTTTTGATGCTGACGTGGAAATTTTTCAATTGATTTCTGGTTACAGTTGGACTCTGAGTTTTTTTTGCGCAAAAACGTTCGCAATTGCGAAAAAAAATTGAGGATTGCGAAAAAATTTCAAACCTTTTCGCAAAATTGCGAAAATTTTTTGACGCAGTGGAGGTGAACTCTTAAGGTGTATGCGCTCATGTTTGTGGTTTAGTCGGAAAACATGTCCGATACATCCCCAAATGACCAAATTTGGCCTGAAAATTGAAAATTTCTCCGACTTTTTCTAATCCCCTAGGCCCGGACTCGTGCAACTTTGTGACTTGATGTTTCTAGTGACTGTGAATGGGACACATTTTCTTCCATGTATCATCACACCGACTGCATCGCAGGGTTTTTTTTTGAAAATGGAAGGTGTGTCCAAGTTGTGTCCGGCGAAAAAATTTTGTGTCCCGTAAGCGTCGAGTGTGTCTGGGTGTCAGTTCGGCCGTTCGAGTCAAGCAGGTTTTTTTAACAAATTGTGCGTGCATAATTGTGCAAAAATTTAATTTTTGTGTGCAAAAATTTATATTTTTGTGCAAACTACATATTAAACTTTTTTCTCTGCATTACTAATTTTATATAAATCGAAAAATAAACGTATTTTTTTACTCCCATTTTTGGGGGAAAAAATACGGTCGCGGGGAAAAAAATACCGCGGGGCCAACCACATGTTGCACAGAATGTCAACATGTAGCCTGAAAACGACCAGCGCATCTGCCTTTGCTAGAACACAGGCACGCTGGAGAGTGTCTCACTCTTCTTCTATGTAGAGTGAGACGCTATTATGTACTCTTGGAAAAACCAATAGGTTTGAAGTTTCGAACGTCACATTACAGTGTAAATGCAGCATAACGTATATACTCATGTATATACATACAGCACTGGCGGTCCCAGACTTCAATTTCGGGGGGGGGGCGGAGGCCTGAAGAAACTTTCACTTTTTATAATAGCCTTTTTAGTTTTACGCTATCTTGTAAAGCCGCAGCCATTTCAAGGGCAATGAGTTCAGTCTGTTTGTTGTAAAGGCCAGTGGTGTACCCAGGAAAAAATGGAGATTTTTTCAATCTTTAGGCCGAATTTGGTCAGCTGGAGACGTATAAGAAAATTTTTCCGATGGGAAAA
Organism: Trissonchulus sp. WLG1_4; assembly: GCA_030248245.1. Taxonomy (NCBI): domain Eukaryota; kingdom Metazoa; phylum Nematoda; class Enoplea; order Enoplida; family Ironidae; genus Trissonchulus; species Trissonchulus sp. WLG1_4. Next base: position 10,052 of record JASANF010017670.1, read on the forward strand.
TAAAACACAAGATGGGAACATCAGCACAGACAGTGTATTACACAACTAAATGCAGCTTAATATACTCGTGTAGACATGCATAGGCTTTGATGAAAGATAATAACAAGGAACAGTAAGTCACAGAGTCTATTTCTATAGAGTTTATTTTTAGGCCAAATTTGGTCAATTGGAGACGTATCGGAAATTTTTTTCAGTAAACCTAGCTACACCATTACCATAAGCATTGCTAGGGGCTTCTCAAGAGGTGTGTCTACGTTGTGTCCGGCAGGAAAAAATTGTGTTTCGCAAGTAAAAATTGTGTCTGGACACACTTCTGGACACAAAAAAACCTTGACTGCATGTAACACTAATATGCAGTATATTAGGGGTCGAAGCTCGGAGGTGACATAATTGAGAAAAGAAACATTTCGAAATGTTAGCATTTTCAGGCTTGGTCATTGGTCATTGGCCGGCACTTCTGAAATTTCTTTACGGCTGAACATCAATTGTGAAAAATGTGAAAAATTACACAAAATTCTCAAGGCGGCTCCATAAATTTTAATAAAAGTGTCAAAATCGTTGCTTTTTGGCCAAAACGGGTAAAAATTGCGTCAGTCTTAATCCTGTATAGGCGTAATAATGTTTTATTAACAATTAAATGTAAAATCTACTGCATTAAGTAACAAAAGTAAGTCTGCGAAAAAAAGTTTGATTTTGCGAAAAAAATTTCAAGCTTTTCGCAAAATTGCGAAAATTTGCCAGCGAAAAAAAACCCAGCAGTTGGTGAGAGAATGTCGTAAAACCGAGTCGCAAAAAAAAGCTTTCTGAGAGCGTCACAGTCAAGTTCGTTTGAAATCGATTTGAGAGTTATTTTACAAAAGAAAACTTTTTTTAAAACCGTATCAGAATTTTTTTAATAACTACGCATTCGGCTTTGTTTTAGTGACAAAACCATTTTTACAGAATGCTTCTCACTTCTGATTCCGCTCAGAAAAGATCATCAATGCTTGCGTAACAAAATATATAGTAGAATTGGAATATTTGAATTGTAAACCTGAATTGTATGGTTTTTGTACAGTACTCTGTAAAGATGTTATGAATTTGTCCGTACCCGCTGTCCAGTTAGGAAAAATCTGAATACAGTCATGTTTTTAAAAAAAACTATATTTAAATTTTAGACGGGAATAAGTTGATAAATTAGTTTGATTTAATTTATCTTCAATCTACGTAACATCAGAGATTCGGAGCTAGTCAGTTTTTTGCAGCAGTTAGTTTCGGTTTTCGCTTTCGAAACTATTAATATTGCCAATTTTTTTGTCGTATTTTTATAGCAGACTCCGGTTAAATCTGTTATTAGTGTTGTTAATAGTGAACTTTGGGGCTATAAAATAGATTTTTTCTATTTATTTATGTATATCTTATTATTTATTTATATAGTTTTGTGTAGTTTTATATAGAATTATTTGTGCCGATTCGGATTTTGATTTTTCGGTGAAATATTTGCTGGACATTTTTACTTACGCACTGTTGGAACTTTTTTTAAAGTTTTTGGATTAAGGCAGTTGGAAGATATTTTGTCGATTCAGATTTACAGCCGTATGTCCGTTTAACACCGGGCAAGGTTATGGACAAAGTTTCACTTAAAGTTAATTTTGTTATCTTCTTTAATCATTATTCAAACCTGGATTCAGCGAAATATCCAAGGTTTCGGAATAGATATCGGGCTAAACGAGCTAAAATATGTCAGCTCATTAAATGTTTGTCCGTTTCTTACTTAACTAGCACTGGGCTTAAAAAAGTGAACGTGCACGCTTGACATTTTCAGTCCGTTTAGTCCGACTCAAAGCAGCGCGCCAAAAGTTAAGTCCGTTTCACTCTGAAATTTTTGAATGGAATAAACAGTGTTTATTTGGACTAAAATTAACTCATTTAATGTGGTAATGGAATGGGCCCTATGTTTTGTTAATCTAATCCGCTAATTCAGCTTTGGAAAAGTCCTTGAGTTTTGTTCTGTTATAAAATGGCTAAGTCTAAATACGGGGCGTCATTTTAGCGGTAAAGTCTGACCAAAAATTGCTTGGCTGTAACACGATAGAAAACACGTAATTTCATTACGAAAAGAACGAATTTCAGTCATCAAGAGTATACATATAATGTTGTCAAAATTTTGGGGGCTCCTCTCCGGCTAAAATTTGGGGCCCTCCCCCTTGATTGACACAAACTACACAAAATTTTGTAGTTTTCCCAAAAAAGTGCATTTTTTACTAAATTTTGCCCGAATATTCAAAACTCTCCCCACCGGCTACTTGATTTTTTTGGGGGAGAAGGGTTCCCTTCTAGGCCCCTCTCCCCTCATATATACCTACATGTATGATCAAAAGTACTGCGAGTAGTCGCAAAAATCACGCCACCAGTTTTATCTCAGGGTTCAGCAATTTTTGGTCAGACACACGTTGCTGCAGTTTTGAAATAATGTGTTTTTGTACATTTTGTAATGAAGTCATGTTAGTTTCGCTTTAGGTTTCAGCAATTTTTTTGCCGTTGTTTTGTTAATATTTGTATGTAAGTAAATTGCTGCACCACATATCTTCTATTATTCCAGTATATTTTAAGTGCTTTGCTGTTGTATATTCTTGGATGTGTTGCATAAATTTCTTAAAATTTAGGTTTTATATTTTTTAGTTTTTAAAAATTAAATTAAGTCATGGTTTTTATGTATTTATTTTCTAGTTTTATGAAACACATGTTTATTGCTTTGTTATTTTATTTTAATGAACCATAAAAGTAGTAAAAACTATGGCCGGTTACTTCTACAAATCTGTAACAAGTGTAAGTGAAAAATCAGATTTTTTGTAATGAATTCGTCTTGTAGATGAATTACGTGAATTTTTACTTTCTTTTTTTACTTTTTTACTGTATTACATTTTTCAAAATTGTAGAACTCGGAGTCTACGACGTCAGCTGTTTCAAAGACCGTTTTTTCTTTTTTTCAGAAATTGACTGCGTTATGTGAGCCCACATTTTTCAGACTTCATTTCCCGATTTGAATACATTATACAGAATTGTTCGAATTGTGATGAATTCTGTGTGATCTTGACTGGTTTACCGGAATTTCGTGTAAATATTGTGAGGTGCTTTGACAGTAAATACTTTTCACTTGCATTTGTTCACAGTCAATTGACTAAAGATGTTGCATCTTTACTTGGTCATATACTCAAGGCCAGTTTTGATGTTTTGTTATTAAGGACACGCAGAGAGAAGCAAAAACGAAATTAAGTCAGCAGATAAGAAAAAATGACAGAAAATTATTTATGTATGGTAGCTTCGAATTAGTTTCTGCAAAGTTTTGCTTAATTAATGCACTTGAAATGTACCTAGTTTTCGAAAGTCATCATAACCTAGGTTGTCAGATGACATCACACGGTCCCGACGCGTTCGATTTTATCATTATAGAATCCATTTTCATTTTAAACCGACTGTATTCGACCTACGTGTGCTTTTGTGTATTAGCTAATAGCTATTGTTCGAGAACAACGTTGAGGGAGTTCTGCCTTAACCACCACGAACGTGAACACCAACATAATTTATGGTTAAAACTTTTATTATTATAGCTTCTTCATTCGCTTGGAATGTCAGTACAAGTAATGCGTTATTAAAATTATATTATAGTCAAGCACAAGCATAAAAACAATTATTGAAACAAATGGATAGGTATTTCATATGAAACTTGTTAGTTGGAAATACCAAACTTTCGAAAAGTTTTACAAACTTGAAAACCAAGGCCATAGGTTTTAACCCTGGCCGATTTAATCGTCGAAATGTTTTTAACATCTGTTTAAGGTATGCTTGTGCTTATTGTTACATTATTAAATCAAGTACAAGCGAATTGAATTGCTTATAATACGAGGTGACTAGAATGCACAACCTTGGTCGAAAACTTGTGAGATCACTGATTTTAAAATGCCAAAGTAATATCTTATTAATTTTATTTGACAAAATAAGTAAAAACGTGAAGTTTATCTTCACGTGATGAAAGTATATATC
>JASANF010017671.1:0-10460 GCA_030248245.1 Trissonchulus sp. WLG1_4
TTTCACACAAAGGTGGTTTTACTAAACCATGGTTTTACGTACGTTTTTATAAATTATTTTGCATGTATGTTCATTAACGGCCTATTGCCTTATTTGTTACTAATTTCCTAGTAATATTTTTAAATATTATGAATTTTTAGCTCAGTTGAAATTTCAGACTTGCAGCATAGCAGGTCTCTGTTTTGCTGAAATTTCAGCTAAGCTAAAACCATGGTTTTAGAAAATCTGTAGGAAAATCGTAACGAATCAGGCGAATATTTATTAAATGAAATCACGTGATATTTATACAATAAAACTTACGTAACACCATGGTTTAGTAAAACCACCTTTGTGAAATCAAACGTTATAGATTTTTATTTGTTGCTTAAAAAGGTATTTGATGATAAAGCTTATAAAATAAGTACAGTTTCTGAAAACTCACCAACAAATACTAAAACCTTTTTTGCTTGCAATGAGTTATAACTCTTGTCTTGATCGCTTACTAATAAAAAAGCAATAGAAAACATAATATACTCAATTACGTAAATCAAATATATTTCGCCAAGCTTGTTGTCCCTACGGTTCAACAATTCATGATAACCTTTCATTTTTAGTTAATTCACATATTGAATATCTGCTAAAAAAACCTTGCTTGAAGTTTTAGTAAGGATTTAAGATTAAGGCTTAATACTATAGAGGCACAAATTATAGCTTCAGGATAATTTTTGTTTATTTTTAATTACAGTTTGACCATTCCTACAAAAAATGCTTTTAGATAATTATTTGTTCTTATGCCTAAAATATTAATAAGCCATGTTATAAAACTAAACTATTTTTTCTGTATCAAAAACTCTCACCTGATAGATTATTGTTTAACCTATATTTAGCGCACATCATACTTTTCATAGAATTTTGACTTATTTTTCTAACGTTGTTATCAGCAACCCACCGCATTTTGCGTTGAATTTGGCTGGGCTTGTGCAAAAACTAAAGTTGTGAATTTTTATATTGCGAACAGGTTGGTCGTTATGAATCTGTAAGTGCTAGTGTGAACCCAGTTCAAACTTTGGTCATCTGATCTTGAAAGCTACTAAACAAATAAGTTTATTAAATTATCATTCTTAGCAAAACTGTTTACAACCTTACCAGAAGCAAACTGAACCAAGAAAGAAGACTTAAGCCAAATTAAACTTCACTTTCTTCTTCTAAGTTAGTTCTTCAATCAAATCGTTCGCCAAATTATAAACAGATGTTGAATGCAATTTCATGCTCTACCGTAGTGATTATTGTGAAGTTAAACTGATTAGACTATCAGCCCAAGACGTTTTTGCGCCGTTTCAATGAATAAGGTTGTCGAAAATATCGTTACAAAATATGATATCGTTTTGAAGCAGAAATTATGTGCCAAACGTTAATAGGTGGTGTTAGTTGTGTTTAAAAACGAACCGGCGCACAGGTACCGACAGTATTGCGTTTGGCAAATCGTTGAAGACTACATACATTTTTACAAATGTTAAAGTAACGAACGGTCTATCCAGGGTCGTACAAAAGCGTAAACACGTCGTCGTACAGTCTCAAACAAAATAACGAATAGGGCTGTTTGGTGGCTGTGGTGTAGGTTGGCATTCTTAACGTATTACTGGAGCGGGCTCGGGTTTTAACCTTCAATCTTTTTTTTCTTTCAAAGATTGGGGCATTCCCTTGTTGTCAACACTTCAACACGTTTCAGTTATAATACGTTCCAAAGTTTATTGCCTTTATATATTATCTTTAATCAATATGATTTGGAAAGTGTAAATCAATGCTTGCGTACCCATATGCTATCGAATGTTCATATCTGTGCGACTGTTTGTTCAAAGTCACCGCGAAGGAGAAGTGAAACAATATTTATTTGTCTGACTTTATTTAAGTCAATTGCAACCTCTAAGCTCTGCTTACACCGTAAAACTTTTCTCTTCATTCGTAATTTGTTTTTCTGAGGTCATTACACATATGTCAAATGACAACTTATAAAAACAATAATGAAGTGTCTACAGTAAGAGTTGTGCTTTCCATTTGAAAAAGAACAGTTTTATTTTCAAAATAAGTTCAAATTGAATTTTTTTATTTTTTAATTGAGTTAGGTTTTCAAGGCGTGGATGCGACTTCCTCCTGAAACATTCGAGACTATTGTTCGTAAGCTAGCATTTTTCTTATAGCAGTGACCTGTCAAAAATGTTTGTAACTATCATTCAAAGTTTTTTAGTTTCACATACATAATTCAAGATCACTATCTCAGACTCTCTTCCATTTGCTAATCTAACGTTTTGAAGGAAATTTTTGTTTTTATTGTTTAGCTGGGCCAATTTTTGTTAAATTTTCGTTTGCAAGTTCGGGTTAAATTATGTAGTTTATCATCTACTTTACGTTGATGTATTTAAATGTCTTTGAAAATCCGTTTAAGAAGGTAGTGCCGCAAAAGCAGTAAACTTTGCATGTCTGTAAAACTTGTTTAGTAATTTATTAGAAACTGTTCTTTTCATACTTGAAAGATCTGTACAGGACAGGACTAGTGTGTGCCTAGAGTTCGTGTTCTACAGTAGGAAAATTTGATATGCGTATCACTATACAAGTAATCACGCATTTTGAGTACTGCGACAGGCAGGTCGCTTTTAACTGTAAGCGAGTTCGTCTGATTTCAAGTCAACGTTACATTTTTTTGTCTACCTGTCGTAAACCTGCTGTAAACCGAAAAGTTAAACCTAAAAAGTCGTCACTGTCCACCATACTTGGCGTGACCTGGGCGGTCACTGGCAGTACTGGCAAGAATGCGGCACCTCTTTTTATGTTATATCTCATGTTAAGTGTGGATACTGTTTTTTTTCATGGCCAGTTTTAAGATATTAAAACTGAGTTTCGAAATAAAAAATCAACAGTATCAAATGGTAAGTAGTAGACATATTAAAAAAATTAAAATTAAAATCTAAGCAACAAGCTATTCTGCGGCAAAATATTCAGTAAGCATGAAGCATCAATTTCTAAGTAAACTGACCACAGGTCAGTTAAAACCTGTTGTGCAGCTAAAACTTTCCTAGCATTAAATTATCTTCCGTGTATTGAAGAAATCTTTCGCAAATTGACATATTTGGTATGTATTACACAAATATGCATAACAGCAAAACATAAGTATGTTTTGGTTTGTGCCAGACGCCAGCCAAACATCGCAAGTAAATGTTAACGTGTATGCTCATTGCTATTGTTACGCTGATCGCTGATAATTAGATTACATACGCTGATCAGAAGACAGCATTTATGTGACAGCAGCTTTATTACGCTGACACATGGGGAAAACAAACTCACACTAATATACAGTGCAGGTAAATACTGCTGCAAAAGTTTGCTGCAGACGCGCATCTGCTACAGTGTGAACTAAACACACGCACTGACATTCAAAAACCAGCGAGCAAGTGTAACCTTACAAAATCAAAATTAAAGACCTGTTGGCTGTGGCACAACAGGGAAAAAACTTTTATTTTTATTTTCTAACTGTGCCAAAAAATTCTGCGTTGACATGTTATATGTACTTCACAAGCTGGCCAATCTGATATTTTTCATGTTTTGTTCATCTTGCATGTATCTCTTGTGTGATGCGTGGCCTACAGATGGCGATTGGTTCATGAGCAAACCTGCTTTGGCGACACTACCACCTTAATATTAAAGCATTGCTAAAATATCATGAATTTTGATTGAGTTGAGTTAGTTTACTTTAATAAATGTTGTTATGCTATAGTAAAGTCATTATTGACAGTTATCTAAGCGTAGCTGAATTCAAACAATTTTTGTTATAGTCTGCTAAAGCAAACGAAATGGCTACAGACCCTTTTTGACATTGTCATAGCAACAGCACACAAGTTACTACATGTTAGTGCAAGAGTAGTTTTTATATTAATTAATTAACTAATAACAAAGATGAGTGTTGTTATTTAATGCCCCGTGGCAAGTTTTCTGGTTTTGTCTATAGTTTAAAGTAATGTACGCTACTTCATAACAGTGTCTCATTCAATTAAAAATATGACTAACGTGAGAATGTTTGTCTTGAAGTTGTTTTCATGACTTTTGCAAATTAGAGAAACAGTATATAAGCGATAAATATAACTCAGATAGATACAGCAAGTTGCATTTTTGCAGTTTTTTTTGATAATTTCTTGTCTGATAGTACAATATGTAATTTTATTAAATTTCAATTTTAATTCAAATACACTTAGGTTATAGTCACTTTGTCGACTGATTAAGTCCGACTAAGGCCCGGTTCCCACTGGGCAGAAATAAGAAATAACAAACAGGAAATAAGAAATAAGGGTTTATTTCAGAAATAAAGGGTCATTCCCACTGTAGAAATAAGAAATAAGAAAGTCGAAATAAGCTTTTGTTATTTCAGAAATAACAAACCTTATTTCTGAAATAACGAGTTAAATTCATTTTAACTTAAGAAATAAGAAATAACGATTTAGCCAATCAGACGCGTTGGCCCGAACGCGCCAACCTAAGCTCCACCTTCCTGCACACTGATTGGGTGTTTTAAAAATCGTTCTGTACGTACGCACGAAAGCACACACACGCGTAGGTACACTCACATTGTTCTTTGTAACCTACTATATGATCTACACTGGACATATTTGTGTGACAGGCGGACTCAATATTGTTCAATTTTTTACTAAATTGAATGTATTATGCTTTCGAAAGGCTATTTTATTGTTTCTATTGTTTTTGAAAGGCTTTTTTATTGTTTGTAATGCTTTCGAAAGGCAAGTTTTTTCCATTTTTAGCTTATAGATTCTTGAATTGATGCTTTCTTGGATAATTTTTATCATATTTTACCCTCGCAAGTCCTTAAATTTTGTAAGTAACGCATTGTTGTGACTTTGTTACAATCAGAATCACTTTGTGAGTTCAAAAATTAAAATATTCTATTTCAGACGTGTGAACCCCCAAACGAAACGGGTGGCAATGTTTTCTAGTCCAACTTCAGTTTGAGCTATTCTGATAGTCAGGGTTACGGTAGCTTTTATAAACATTGAAAAACCACAGCAATCACGTTAATTTTTTAAATTTATGCACAATTTTCTTAAAAAAGTACAGATTCCATTTGTTTGTTTCAATAAATTAACACAAGTTTCCTTAAAGTAACCTAAATATAGCACTGAAGGCCCAAAAAATTTGAATTCCCGCTTAATTTTTGCCGAACCAATCAAATAACAACTTGAAATTTGATTGGTCGGGCTTATTTCTTATTTCGACTTTCTTATTTCTTATTTATGCACTGTGAACGCATAAGGCTTTATTTATTATTTCTTATTTCCTATTTCAAATTCTTATTTCTTATTTCTGCCCATTATTTCTTATTTCTATTTCTTATTCCTTATTTCTTATTTCTTATTTTTGCGCAGTGGAAACCGGGCCTAAACTGTTTAAAAATCATGCGTATGAATGCCATTCCTAAACACAGACTAAATGGACTAAAAAAACCTCTTAAGCCGATATTACGCGTGTACGTTATACATATTTTTGAACTGGTGAATGGTGATTAGCCTAAACTCTGACAAAAAATGCTGGACCCTGAGAGAAACAAAAACTCCCGATTTTATTGCGAAAAGAACAAGTTCTAGCCATCAAGGGTACAGCAAGTAGTCGCGAAAATCCCGCCTCAGGTTTCAGCATTTTTTGATCAGACTTTAGTTCGTTTTAATCGGTTTCAAGTTTTTAGACCTGTTAGTTAATATTTCACTACCTACATCATGGTTAGTTAATTTGTTACGTAGATGGCTTTGATAGGAAATGCTATTCGTCGTCAGGGTTTTCTTCTGGGACTGATCTAAGCTGTTGAAGATTTTTCATGCTTTTACTCATCTTATTGTGATTATCCGGTACAAAAACGTCAATGTTGCTTTTTTGTCATCTATTTTTAGTTGCTACCTAAGTATGTAAAGCTTATTTCGTAGAATTAGAGCTCATATGTTGAACTATATTTGATGTTTTTGTCAGTTTATCTGTCATTACAAGTTGTTATGCACTTTATGTACCTTTGATTTCTCTTCTGTTTTGTAAACTTGTTTTTATGATATTAATTCATTTTTATTTTGCCACAATTTTTGATTTTATTTAATATGACCTAGAGTATATAATGGGGATATCATTATGCCTATTATGTTCTCCTGATATGACCAAGCGCTAATTTGTCTTTAACATTTTATGTAGCTCCTGTAAGCTTTTGAATTTTTTCAGTCGGATAGCTATAATTCTGTGGTGAGCTGGTGGTGTGCTGAAACGAAGGGGGGTGCCCCCCTGAAATCAAGACACCTCCAATTTTGTAGTGGTGGTCTGCTGAAAGGAGGGGTGGTACCTTCCTCAAATCAAGACGCATACCTGATTTGAGGGGGTTACCCCCTCTGGAATCAGGGATGTGTCATGATTCGAGGGGGGTGCCCGTCCCTGATATCAAAGCGTAAAAGGGCTATTTCGACCGGAGCATCGTTCCGGCCGACTAGCTAGAATAGGGAAGAGTGTCATGTATGAGTGAGAATCAAAATTAAAACTTTAACGGAAGAGTTTATATATTCAACTACATCTTAGACTTCAAGAAAATATTCACAAACAGAGGAAGACAAAAACAAGAAGACATAATTATTAATTGCATCCAAAGGCAAGTTCTTCAAGTGCTACTAAAAGTAGATATACTGAAGTCGATTACTGCTTTGATATTTTATATTTTTAACCACGGATCCTTTCAACTGTATTTCCGATATTTGATAGTTCCGACAGTGACTTGTTCAAGCACACTAATTAAGTCTTGACATGTTGATAATAATATTTTTATTTGTTTGTTTGTTTTTTGTTTCAAACCAATTTTGTAGCTTAGCTAGTTATTTCCACAATAAATTATATTTTCGTGTCAAGTCCTAGTTGTTATTGTTTGTTCCGATTCTACACTCTAATGATGTAAGGGATTATTTATTGTGTGCTGTATAAGATTTAATTGAACCACCTAGGCAGGACTAACTATTTTGTATTAATCATCTTATAAGTTAATTTTTTAGGTTATCTTCAGTCTTCATTTTAGCTGCATATTAACGGGCTGCATAAGGAACTTAGCATAAAACTTGACATGTTGAATCTAGTCAGCTGAACTTATTTCTTCAGGACGTGTAGATCTTTGCATTTAGTGGCCAAATTGTGCCTGAGATTCGCCGAAATCAAAGCAGAACAGAATTTCAGGAAAGTCGCACGGAGTGATAGTTGGCAGGAATAGAGATTCTCGTATTTTGTTAGCCAGTTTCGCAGGTTATAGCAGTCGGTCATTTTCTAGAAATCAACAGGTGCTTGATTCCGTTCCAACCTAATAGTTCATGAATGCATTTCAAGCATAATTTTGAACAACTTTAGTCGGATTAAAATAAACTCGATTAATCCGGTATAAGGAATGGCTTCTAGTTGCCATTATTAACTTTTCGACAAATCTTACGGTTGCGACTCCAAAAGAGGAAATGCGCACCGTCTAAAGTCAAACTTTAGATCCAGTTGTTACCTTATGGTTTTTTATTATTAATGTATTGTTAACAAAAAAGTAATATGACAAAAGTATATATTAGTTTGCTAAATCTAAAAGTACCACACAGTCTAAGTAAATATTGTCATGGTAACTGTCAACAAATTTTAGATGTGTCAATTTGCATAATATAATTTTAGATTAATTACGTTCAACAGTAACTACTGAATATAAGCGATGTTTCTGAATAGGTAAGAAACTTGAAAGTCGAAAACGTTGTTTATGACTCAAGATTTCTAATAACTTTTCTAAATTAAATGAACAGCGTACATCATGATATTTAGTTTCAAAGCCAATTAATAGCACATCGAACGAAAGCTGGCTTTTTGTAAAATTATAAATTTGTCTTTCACGTTCTGAACTATATTAATGACCTGTTTTTTAGCTATTTTGTTTCTCTTGAATATCTATGTTAAAAGCATTTTCGGTTTTTAATACATACTTGCTGTTTATTTTTTCCGGATTAAATTAGTGTATGCTGGCTCACTTTCACTGTCCCCGCACCTGATTCTGATGAAATTTTCGGGGTTTCGCAGATATTGTACATCTTTTGTTGGGCTATGTGTGTATATTAGAATCTCTTAGCAATACGCAAAAAATACTGACGTGGCGCAACCACTTTAGACGTAAACGTCTAGATTTATCGAAACCGGTGTTAACCAATTAAATTGAAAAACGAATACAAAATTTTCGAAAAAACCTAGAGGAATTTTTAGTTTCCATGCTTGGTCTGATTTTAACCAGGTGAGTTTTTACGCGCATTTAGCAACCAAAATTACATGTCACGGAACCATAAGTTTTTTCAAACTTTTCTGGTGTAAACTTGTTCAAGTCAGCAATTTTTAATTGGCTAATTGAGATAACCAAATATAGTTTTAGCCATTTTTTATGTGCCAGACAAGGTCGCTTAGACATGCACATTTACCAGCTGACCTTACCTTGACTGTGTAAAGAGAGAACCGTATTTTTCACACACACATATATATATATATATATATATATATATATATATGTATATATATATATATATATGTATATATATATATATATATGTATATATATATATATATATAAATATATATGTGTGTGTGAAAAAATAAAGTGAACTCTTGACACAGTAGAGGTGAGGTCAGCTGGGTAAATGTGGCTTAAGCGACCTTGTATAGCACGTGAATATTGGTAACACAATAAAAATTGTGACTCAACAAGTTTACACCAAGAGTTTGAAAAACTTATGGTTCCGTGACATGGAATTTTGGTTGCAATGTATTCATTAAAATCAACCAACATGAAACTTGAAATTACCTCAAAGTCGAAAATTTTGTCATTTTTCAATTTAATTGGTTAACACATTCTGAATCAATGACGTAACTACAGTTAAAACCATTAGGCCTAACCCATTTATTGCTGAAGAGACCTAATATACACACATAGCCCAACAAATATCTTGAACCGAAAATTTCATCAGAATCGGTGCGGACAAAAGTGAGCCACGTACACTAATTTAATACGGAAAAAAATCAAACAGCAAGTATGTATTAAAAACCAAATGCTTTTAACATAGAGATATTGAAAAGTAGAAAAAACAAAAATAACTAAAATTCGTTGAGTATAATTTCGGAGAAATTTATATAATTTTACAAAAAGCCACTTTCATTTTCGATGTGCTATTAATCATTTTTTAAAACTAAATATCATGATGTACGCTGTTCATTTAATTTTAAAAATTCTAAAACATAGTAAACATTTCAAATTCCTCCCTATTCGAAAACATCGCTTATTATTTGAACGTAAATTGAGTCAAAATTATATTATGCAAATTGACACATCTAAAATTTGACATACATAAATCTACTCAATTTGTAGTCTTTAATTTTCACGAACTGATATATACTTTTGTATCTCTTTGTTGAGCGATACCTAATAAAACCATAACTAACAATGAATAAGTTAGTTTAGACAGTACATTATTTTTCAAGTTCGCAACCGTAACCTAAAAAGTTAATAATGGCAACTAGAAGTGTCGGATTAATCGAATCCGACTAAATTGTTGGGAATTATGCTTGAAATATGGTCATGAAGTTTTTGTGAAACGGAATCAAGCGCCTGTTGATTTCTCAAAAATATAAGAGTTCTGCAAAACGCGCTGACGAAATCGAGAATCTATTATTGTGCAACTCTCCGTGCCAACTTTATGAAAATTTCTATTTCTGTTTGATTTCCGGCAAATCTGCAGGGCAATTTGGCTAAATGCAAACCTCCTCCTGAAGAACATTTCAGCTGACTAGATTGGAGTTAGTGTCAAGTTTAGTGTCACTCTTATGCAGCCGATTTTGATGCAGTAAATGAAAGACTGAAGATAACCTAAAATTATTAATATGAGTGGACTAATACAAAATAGTAATCCTGCCTAGGTGGTTCGATTGAATTTATACACAATAGGATAAATTTACTTACATCATTCAAGTGTCAAAAACAAACAATAACAACTAGAACTTAACACGAAAATATAATTTATTGTGGAAATAACTAGCTAAGTTACAAAATTGGTAAAAATAAAAAACAAACAAACAAATAAAAAATATTCTATCAACATGTCAAGCGTAGTTTGAACAAGGAGTCGCTGTGCGGAAATTCAATATCGGAAATACAGTTGGAAAAGGATACAAGTAGTTAAAAATATATACGAAGCGGTAATGTTCCAGTATCTACTTTTAAGGTGGCGCTTAAACTTTCTTGGATGCAATTGGTAGATCATGTTCTCCTCTCTGTTTGTGAATATAAGATGTAGTTGAATACTGAGAACTCTTCCGTTAAAGTTTTAATTTTGAAAATTCTCATTCATACATGACACTCTTCCTTCCTCTAGGCTCAGTACAGTGCTTAACGAAATAGCCTT
>JASANF010017672.1:0-18196 GCA_030248245.1 Trissonchulus sp. WLG1_4
TCAATTAAGCTGGTAGTAACGTTTTCGACAGTTTTGCAGGAGTAACACTAGACAACTTACGATTAATTTTCAATCAATAATTTATAGTACGCATATTAATTTAGGAAACTAAAATTTATTATGAGATAAATGCTTGCTAAAATAGCTTGAAACAAACATTTTTAATTTTCACAGAAAATATTTTTCAGCCAGTTACGACAATTTTTTGAAAATTTTATGTTTAGCTAAGCCAAAGTAGTAGCTAGTCAAAACGGCCGTTTATTGAAAAAAGAAAAAATTGACACATGGGCATGTCAAAAACCTTCAATTTGGATGCCAAAACTTATCCTTCCGCTTTTCACTTTTTGAGATTACGTCACATTTACGTAACATTTCTTTTTGAACTAAAGTACACTACACAAAAGTCCGCAAAACTTGACAAACACTAGAAGGATTTTGTTCAAAATTTGGGATGAATTGGGACACATATGTGTCTACTTTATACTAAAATTTCAAAAATTTTGTTTGCTTAAATTTTGCCTTACATCAATTTCATTAACAGAAATCTGTAAAATTGTACTTCCGTGGACTAAATCTCAAGTCACGATGTTGCAATCTTTTCATGCGTTATTTTACATGTTTTTCAAACAATTTATGATGTGTCAATTTTTTTATTTGTATTAATTTAACCAAGAGTACATAATAGGGAAGAGTATGACACTCTTCCCTATCCTAGCTAATCGGCCCGGACGATGCTCCGGCCGAAATAGCGCTTTTAGGCCTTGATTTCAGGGGGGGGTACCCCCCCCTCGAATCATGACATGTCTTGATTTCAGGGGGGGGACCCCCCCCTCAAAACCGGGAAGTGTCTTGATTTCAGGGGGGGGTACCCCCCCCCTCGTTTCAGCAGACTGCCAGCTCGAAATCGGTGGTGTCTTGATTTCAGGGGGGGGGTACCCCCCCCTCGTTTCAGCACGTTACCAGCTCACCATAGATTTCATGCTGGCAGTGTGCTGAAACGAGGGGGGGGTACCCCCCCCCCTGAAATCCAGACAATTCCCGGGTTTGAGGGGGGGGGTCCCCCCCCCGAAATCAAGACATGTCATGATTCGAGGGGGGGGTACCCCCCCCTGAAATCAAGGCGTAAAAGCGCTATTTCGGCCGGAGCATCGTCCGGGCCGATTAGCTAGGATAGGGAAGAGTGTCATACTCTTCCCTATTATGTACTCTTGATTTAACCTATTTCATGAAAAAATTGGATTCAAAAATTTGTATATTTTTCAAAATTCGAAAAAATTCAAAATTAAAGGTCCGTAACTTCTTTTCTGCATCATATAAATGCACCAAACTTAGCATTGAAATTCACCCTGTTATTGGCTATGTTGATTTAAAGAATGAAACGAGTTCCAGTTACACTGTCAATTATTTTACAAGCAAAACAAGAAAAATGCAAAAATTCACGAAATTTGACTACTTTGACAGTGTCTGCTGACTAGCTTGTTACAGATTTAAGCTAGATAATGTGCATAAGTGTAGTTTCAGTCAAGCTCTTTAACGCGAAAAAGACAGCTATTAAATTCATTGAGTCAATCAAAAGTTATAGCACGTAATAAAAACTGTCGAAAACGTAACTACCACCTTAACAGTATGTGACCATCCCCCGGCATAGTGACATCCCCTCGGACTTGCCCTGTGGCTGCACCAATGTCATATATACTTTTCGTTTTGCTTCCCTCCTTTTAAATGTTTTGAATTTTTGACCCACATACAACGCGTGGTCCTGGTTGCCCGCTAGAGCCCAAAGTTTACTTGCCAAAGGTATAGGTATACTCTGAACTCCACAACCGGTATTCGATAGACATAATTCTGTCTCATCTTACAGCCTTTGTAGAACCTTGGTGGCTCAGCAAAAAGGTGGTTTGGCTCCTGTGATTACCGAGAATTTCGGAATATTAGAACTCGCTGTCAAAAAAGAAGTTTCTTCTCTCAATACTAAAATACCAATTTTCTTTTTCCGTAGCTCACTTGGCCCAAAACCTATGAATCGAAAAACAGACAAGTGCTTTGTCCGTATGCCCTACTGAAATATGAATCGCCCCTAATCTAGCTAGGTATAACATACCAAAGATATTGATAAAAATATATTTAAAAAATTAAATACTATCAACAATTAACATTCGCAAAAATCACAATAAAAAATAAAACCAAGAGTACATAATAGTGTCTCACTCTTTATAGAAGAAGAGTGAGACACTCTCCTTTCTACCTGTGTTATAGCGCAGGCAGATGCGCTCGTCATTTCCAGCCCACATGTTGCCGTTTTATGCAACATGTGAGTAGCCAATCAGAAGCTACCTTCGCTTCTGATTGGCTGGACGCCTGTGCACGTGCTCCAATCAGCATGCAGGCGGCCTCACGTGCTCCAATCAGCACACTGGCCGCCATTACAGCCATTCATTGTTAAATTTTGCCATGATCGGTCGGGTTGGGGTTTTTTTTTGTTCCGAATTGTATTTTGCCTACATTTTTATCCCCGTTTTCTGGAATTATTGCTAGTATGCGCTGACTATGATGTTAACTGGTAAGTTAAATGTGTTTTTGACAATTTTCAGGCAATAGCACGTGAGGCTGCCTGCGTGCTGATTGGAGCACGTGCACCGGCGTCCAGCCAATCAGAAGCGAAAGTCGCTTCTGATTGGCTACCCACATGTTGCATAAAACGGCAACATGTGGACTGGAAATGACGAGCGCATCTGCCTGCGCTATAACACAGGCAGAAAGGAGAGTGTCTCACTCTTCTTCTATAAAGAAGGAGACACTATTATGTACTCTTGATAAAACTATAGAAATAGCATATAGTTAATCAATAGAACATTAAAAGCTGCAACTTTTAGCACTGTTCGTTCAAACTATATCGACCCAAAGACAGGTTAATGTTACCGAAGCACATTTTTTACAAATAGGAGATGCTAGTAAGTTTGTCTAAACTTTCAAAAGTTAAAAAATCAATAACAAACCCACGGGTAAGACAGGATTGCTAAAAAACGTTCAAGACACTAGTGACTAGTCTAAAGTCGTAAACGTGGCTCATAACGAAACCTTTACTTCGGTTAATAATTTCAATCTAGAAGAATGTTTTAGATCTTGTCCTAACACACTTTGTAGATCATTTTGTACACTAAAGACCCTGAATACAGCACAAAACAAAAGCACAAGCATTTGTTCTGGAATGAATACGACAAAGGCAATATACGTTCACAATCACCAAACCACCAAATCCTATGGCACATAATAGACTTTTATTCAATGGTCAATAGAAATCTATAAGTTTTCATTAAAAGCAGTAAGTTCCATAAAAATGTTCAACTAAAAAATGAAAAAAATTGAAAAAATATCGCATAAATACATACCATTGTGTATTTCGGAATACTAGGTAGTTAATTAAATGAACTTGAAAATCCCGAGCTTTATTATTTTCTCATCTTTAAACTGAAAGTAAAATCAACTTATAAAAATAGGTTATTCAGCACAAAAGCAACATTATGAATTCATACACAACAAAACCTTTTTTCTGCGCCAAAGGTGGTTTGTCCCGTGGGGTAATGTTTGAGGGGGGGGGCTTGTTCCGGGATCTCAAAGCAGTGGGGCTCACCCCCACCCCCCAAACACCCCCATGTATATACATTTTGTACTTGTAGCCAAAATATATAAATATGCAAACATGTTGTGTTTCTTTTTGATATACAACTCTAGGAAACATTACTAAATTTAGCTTTAGCTTCGACTACAGACTAGCCAATCCGCGTACAGGCTCCATAACCTCGCACGTTCTGATTGGCTGTTTGCATTTTTGGCCAACCAATTAAAATCTAGAAAATAGTTGGTATGATATCACCCCCCTCCCTGGCCATTATTAAGTGAGGTCAGCGTAGAGCGGACATAATACTACTACTACTAAAACCACTACACATAAAATTCATAAAAAATCAACATCAATTACAAACAAATGAATTAGGTAGATAAAAATCACAATAAACTTCAATGCTAATCAAATATTACAAGCAAACACACAATGACATAGATGATACGTGATCATAAGAATCATTGATTGTTAAACTCCACAAAAATACCCGAGACAAAAATACTAAAATAGACATAAGGTCCCCATTTACTAAAAAACATACGGTGGACTGCACCAGTCTGAAGGCTGATCTCAAAATCGAACTGAGTTCAGACACGTTCCAGCTAAACCTCAGGTTCGTTAAGGGCCTATTTCTTTAACCGGAAATTTAAGGGTTAAGCCGTTGTAATGGGATAGACTCTTAACTTTTAAAATAACTGGTACACTAAAATCCTTAACCCCTAATGTTAAGCGTGCATGTTAAAGTTTAGTCTAGTGGTAATTTTTGAATACGGTGTCAGACTAAAATTCAGCCGCTAATTACTTTAACTCTTTAGCTAGCTTCAGTCTCGACTTATTCCAAAATATCTCGGACTAAAACAAGTTCAGTCAGGTTAATCCAATAAAGGAATAAGCCTAGCTTGATTTCATCCATCTTTACTGCAATTTGAACCACTATGAAACATTTAGATAACAATTTTCAGCTAAACCGAGGCCAGTTTTTGATATAACGACCATACGACATCATCAACGAACAACAGTCTGTATTTTCTTAACTTTTGGACGACAAATGAAACTTTTAGTTGGGTACTGTAGCTAGTTGTTTTTCTGCTTGAAACATTTGGCTAACAGGTTGCGTTCGGATGTGAGACTCTACCCAACTTCACCTGATCATCACTCGAATTATTTTACAGCATAAAACTGGTTTTATGGCTTTGTTGAGTTCAGCAGCAAGAGCAAAAATTACACTAAATTAATGTCACAAAAAATACCTACATCTCTATAGCTCTGATTTAAAAAAGAAATTATATCTAATCACCGTGACAAATTACACAAAAAATGTCACCCTATTTAACAATTTACAACAAAATACCATACACCAGTGTCGATTCATGACTGCGCCGTTTGAACGAGTCAGTGCATCTTCGTTGCAGCAATAATATTATGAGTCGACCCTACGGCGCTATTTTACCAATATTACACGAAGAGTCCATAATAGTGCCTCGCTCTTCTTCTATTAAACTGAGCCACTATCATGTACTCTCGATACCAGCACTACACAAAACAAAATATAAGCTCAATGCAAACCTAAGTTATCCGTTAGTGAAGTGATGCAGAGTCCTTTGTTGAAGCAGAGGGCTGTGTGCACGGGACAAAGGACTAGCTACTTGCATACCTCGTCATACGTCAACGGTTACGAAACGTTGCAGCGTGGTGGAATGAATCCAGCTAAATTGACAAAACAAAAACATTCACAATAATATATCACGTACATTTTATACGGATCACTTAGGTTTGCATTAAGCTTATATTTTGTTTTTGACAATGTCGTATTAGAGTACAACACGATAGTGGCTCAGTTTTATAGAAGAAGAGTGAGGCACTATTATGTACTCTTGGTGTAATATTGGTAAGATAGTGTCGTAGGGTCGACTCATAATATTATTGCTGAACGAAGATGCACTGACTCGTTCAAACGGCGCAGTTATGAATCGACACTGTGTATGGTATTTTGTTGTAAATTGTTAAATAGGGTGACATTTTTTGTGTAATTTGTCACGGTGATTAGATATAATTTCTTTTAAATCAAGCTATAGATGTAGGTATTTTTTGTGACATTAATTTAGTGTACTTTGCTCTTGCGGCTCAACTAAATAAGCCATAAGTCCAATGCTGTAAAATAATTCAGTGATGATCCAGCCAAGTTGGTAAACTTGATATCGAACGCAACCTGTTAGCCAAATGTTTCAGCAGAAAAACAACTAGCTACAGTACCCAAGTTAGAGTTTCGTTGTGCGATCAAAACTTAGTACAGACTGTTGTTCGTTGATAATCGTATGGTTCGTTATCCGGTGGACTGCACCAAATCGGTTTAGCTGAAAATCTTATCTAAATGTTTCATAGTGGTTCAAATGCAATAAAGATGGATAAAGTTAACCAGAGGGGCCCATTCCTTTATTGGATTAAACTGACTGAACGTATTTTAGTCCGAGATTTTCTGGAAGCCCAAGTTGGACTGAATGGCCTTAAACAGCTTAAAAACTTTTTAGCGGCTTAATTTTAGTCTGACACCATTTGAACCAGACCATTAAACTAAACGGATTTAACATGCACGCTTAACATTAGCGTGTATAGTTAAATGGCATTTTTAGGTATAATTTTTAAACCGTTTAGTCCGATTATAACTAACCCTTGAAACCGGTAAAGGAATAGGCCTTGTAAGACTTAGCTTCAAACTGAGGTTTAGCTGGAACGTGTTCTAAACCGGTTGAACTAGAGATTAGCCTCAGACTGGTGCAGTCCACCTTATATTTTGAATATTTTTTTAGTAAATGGGACCCTATGTCTATTTTAGTATTTTTGTCTCGGGTATTTTGTGGGGTTTAACAATCAATGATTCCTATGACAACGTATCATCTATGTCATTGTGTGTTTGCTTGTAATATTTGATTAGCATTGAAGTTTATTGGTGATTTTTATCTACCTAATTCATTTGTTTGTAATTGATGTTTATTTTTTAATGAATATTATGTGTAGTGGTTTTAGTAGTAGTAGTATTATGTCCGCTCTACGCTGACCTCACTTAATAATGGCCAGGGAGGGGGTGATATCATACCAACTATTTTTCTAGATTTTAATTGGTTGGCCAAAAATGCAAACAGCCAATCAGAACGTGCGAGGTTATGGAGCCTGTACGCGGATTGGCTAGTCTGTAAGTTGAAGCTAAAGCTAAATTTAGTAATGTTTCCTAGAGTTGTATATCAAAAAGAAACACAACATGTTTGCATATTTTTATATTTTGGCTACAAGTACAAAAATGTATATACATGGGGGTCTTTGGGGGGTGGGGGTGAACTCCACTGATTTGAGAACCCGGAACAAAGGCCCCCCCCCTCAAACATTACCCCACGGGACAAACCACCTTTGGCACAGAAAAAAGGTTTTGTTTTTGTATGAATTCATAATGTTGCTTTTGTGCTGAATAACCTATTTTTATAAGTTGATTTTACTTTCAGGTTTGAAAATAAGAGAAAAGAATAAAGCTCGGGATTTTCAAGTTCATTTAAATTAACTACCTAGTATTCCGAAAATACACAATGGTATGTATTTATGCGATATTTTTTCAATTTTTTTCATTTTTTAGTTCAACATTTTTATGGAACTTACTGCTTTTAATGAAAACTTATAGATTTCTATTGACCATTGAATAAAAGTCTATTATGTGCCATAGGATTTGGTGGTTTGGTGATTGTGAACGTATATTGCCTTTGTCGTATTCATTCCAGAACAAATGCTTGTGCTTTTGTTTGTGCTGTATTCAGGGTCTTTCATGTGTACAAAATTGATCTATCAAAGTGTGTTAGGAAAAGATCTAAAACATTCTTCTAGATTGAAATTATTAACCGAAGTAGAGCTTTCGTTATGAGCGACGTTTACGACTTTATACTAGTCACTAGTGTCTTGAACGTTTTCTTAGCAATCCTGTCTTACCTGGTGGGTTTGTTATTGATTTTTTAACTTTTGAAAGTTTAGACAAAACTTCCTAGCATCTCCTATTTGTAAAAAATGTGGTTCGGTAACATTAACCTGTCTTTGGGTCGATATAGTTTGAACGAACAGTGCTAAAAGTTGCAGCTTTTAATGTTCTATTGATTAACATATGCTATTTATTATAGTTTTATCAAGAGTACATAATAGTGTCTCCTCTTTATAGAAGAAGAGTGAGACACTCTCCTTTCTGCCTGTGTTATAGCGCAGGCAGATGCGTTCCGTCATTTCCATTCCACATGTTGCCGTTTTATGCAACATGTGGGTAGCCAATCATAAGCGACTTTCGATTCTGATTGGCTGGACGCCGGTGCACGTGCTCCAATCAGCACGCAGGCAGCCTCACGTGCTATTGCCTGAAAATTGTCAAAAACACATTTAACGTACCAGTTAACATCATAGTCAGCGCATACTAGCAATAATTCCAGAAAACGGGGATAAAAATGTAGGCAAAATACAATTCGGAACAAAAAAAAAAAAAACCCCAACCCGACCGATCATGGCAAAATTTAACAATGAAATGGCTGTAATGGCGGCCAGTGTGCTGATTGAAGAGAGCACGTGAGGCCGCCTGCATGCTGATTAAGAACCTCGTGCGACAGGCGTCCAGCCAATCAGAAGCGAAGCGAATGTAGCTTCTGATTGGCTACTCACATGTTGCATAAAAAACGGCAACATGTGGGCTGGAAATGACGAGCGCATCTGCCTGCGCTATAACACAGGCAGAAATAAGAGTGTCTCACTCTTCTTCTATAAAAGAGTGAGACACTATGATGTTGTCTTGATGATACGAATCCAATCAGTAGAAAAAATACAAAATAATCATAAAAAAGTATACGACTGGCATCATTCCTGTCTAACAGTCTGAATGTGGGTTCAGAGCAACACTTATATAATTTGGATTCGTATCATCAAGAGTACATCATAGTGTCTCACTCTTTGAGAAAATCTACTCCTGTGTTATAGCGCAGGCAGATGCGCTCGTCATTTTCAGCCCACATGTTGCCGTTTTATGCAACATGTGAGTAGCCAATCAGAAGCTACCTTCGCTTCTGATTGGCTGGACGCCTGTGCACGTGCTCCAGTCAGCATGCAGGCGGCCTCACGTGCTCCAATCAGCACACTGGCCGCCATTACAGCCATTCATTGTTAAATTTTGCCATGATCGGTCGGGTTGGGGTTTTTTTTTGTTCCGAATTGTATTTTGCCTACATTTTTATCCCCGTTTTCTGGAATTATTGCTAGTATGCGCTGACTATGATGTTAACTGGTAAGTTAAATGTGTTTTTGACAATTTTCAGGCAATAGCACGTGAGGCTGCCTGCGTGCTGATTGGAGCACGTGCACCCGGGGCGTCCAGCCAATCAGAAGCGAAAGTCGCTTCTGATTGGCTACCCACATGTTGCATAAAACGGCAACATCGACTGGAACTGACGAGCGCATCTGCCTGCGCTATAACACAGGCAGAAAGGAGAGTGTCTCACTCTTCTTCTATAAAGAAGGAGACACTATTATGTACTCTTGATAAAACTATAGAAATAGCATATAGTTAATCAATAGAACATTAAAAGCTGCAACTTTTAGCACTGTTCGTTCAAACTATATCGACCCAAAGACAGGTTAATGTTAACGAAGCACATTTTTTACAAATAGGAGATGCTAATAAGTTTGTCTAAACTTTCAAAAGTTAAAAAATCAATAACAAACCCACGGGTAAGACAGGATTGCTAAAAAACGTTCAAGACACCAGTGACTAGTCTAAAGTCGTAATCGTGGCTCATAACGAAACCTTTACTTCGGTTAATAATTTCAATCTAGAAGAATGTTTTAGATCTTGTCCTAACACACTTTGTAGATCATTTTGTACACTAAAGACCCTGAATACAGCACAAAACAAAAGCACAAGCATTTGTTCTGGAATGAATACGACAAAGGCAATATACGTTCACAATCACCAAACCACCAAATCCTATGGCACATAATAGACTTTTATTCAATGGTCAATAGAAATCTATAAGTTTTCATTAAAAGCAGTAAGTTCCATAAAAATGTTCAACTAAAAAATGAAAAAAATTGAAAAAATATCGCATAAATACATACCATTGTGTATTTCGGAATACTAGGTAGTTAATTAAATGAACTTGAAAATCCCGAGCTTTATTATTTTCTCATCTTTAAACTGAAAGTAAAATCAACTTATAAAAATAGGTTATTCAGCACAAAAGCAACATTATGAATTCATACAAAACAAAACCTTTTTTCTGTGCCAAAGGTGGTTTGTCCCGTGGGGTAATGTTTGAGGGGGGGCTTGTTCCGGGATCTCAAATCAGTGGAGCTCACCCCCACCCCCCAAAGACCCCCATGTATATACATTTTGTACTTGTAGCCAAAATATAAAAATATGCAAACATGTTGTGTTTCTTTTTGATATACAACTCTAGGAAACATTACTAAATTTAGCTTTAGCTTCGACTACAGACTAGCCAATCCGCGTACAGGCTCCATAACCTCGCACGTTCTGATTGGCTGTTTGCATTTTTGGCCAACCAATTAAAATCTAGAAAATAGTTGGTATGATATCACCCCCCTCCCTGGCCATTATTAAGTGAGGTCAGCGTAGAGCGGACATAATACTACTACTACTAAAACCACTACACATAAAATTCATAAAAAATCAACATCAATTACAAACAAATGAATTAGGTAGATAAAAATCACAATAAACTTCAATGCTAATCAAATATTACAAGCAAACACACAATGACATAGATGATACGTTGTCATAGGAATCATTGATTGTTAAACTCCACAAAATACCCGAGACAAAAATACTAAAATAGACATAGGGTCCCATTTACTAAAAAAATATACGGTGGACTGCACCAGTCTGAGGCTAATCTCTAGTTCAACCGGTTTAGACACGTTCCAGCTAAACCTCAGTTTGAAGCTAAGTCTAAGGGCCTATTCCTTTACCGGTTTAAAGGGTTAATTATAATCGGACTAAACGGTTTAAAAATTATACCTAAAAATGCCATTTAACTATACACGCTAATGTTAAGCGTGCATGTTAAATCCGTTTAGTCCAGTGGTAATTTTGGAATGGTGTCAGACTAAAATTAAGCCGCTGACTTATTTTAACTCTTTTAGTCCGTTCAGTCCGACTTGTCATTCCAAAATCTCGGACTAAAATAAGTTCAGTCAGTTTAATCCAATAAAGGAATAGGCCCCTAAGCTTAACTTTATCCATCTTTATTGCATTTGAACCACTATGAAACATTTAGATAAGATTTTCAGCTAAACCGATTTGGTGCAGTCCACCGATAACGAACCATACGACTATCAACGAACAACAGTCTGTACTGTCTTAAGTTTTGATCGCACAACGAAACTCTAACTTGGGTACTGTAGCTAGTTGTTTTTCTGCTGAAACATTTGGCTAACAGGTTGCGTTCGGATGTGAGACTCTACCCAACTTCACTGATCATCACTGAATTATTTTACAGCATAAAACTGGTTTTATGGCTTTGTTAGTTCAGCAGCAAGAGCAAAAATTACACTAAATTAATGTCACAAAAAATACCTACATCTCTATAGCTTGATTTAAAAGAAATTATATCTAATCACCGTGACAAATTACACAAAAAATGTCACCCTATTTAACAATTTACAACAAAATACCATACACAGTGTCGATTCATAACTGCGCCGTTTGAACGAGTCAGTGCATCTTCGTTCAGCAATAATATTATGAGTCGACCCTACGACACTATCTTACCAATATTACACCAAGAGTACATAATAGTGCCTCACTCTTCTTCTATAAAACTGAGCCACTATCATGTACTCTTGATACCAGCACTACACAAAACAAAATATAAGCTTAATGCAAACCTAAGTGATCCGTTAGTGAAGTGATCAGAGTCCCTTGTTGAAGTAGAGGGTTGTGTGCACGGGACAAAGGTCTAGCTTCTTGCATACCTCGTCATACGTCAACGGTTCGAAACGTTGCAGCGTGGTGGAATGAATCCAGCTAAATACAAAACAAAAACATCACAATAATATATCACGTACATTTTATACGGAGTCTCGGTCTGCAGGGAAGCGGGTGGGGGGATATTCCCGGATTTCCTGATTTTTTTTCTTCTTCGAAATACAAACATCCATCCATTTACAAGGTCTGAAGCTGAGGGGGAGGTAGTCCTGGATTTTTTTGAGGGTTTTTTTTTGGGGGGGGGGGCATTTGTCTACATTGAGAATTTTGAGTATGGCACGTTTTTTTTAAAATCATCGCAGCTAAGCCTCAGTTTTCAACTAAATTTTAAGCCCTAACGATACTAATCTTCATTGATGCGGCGCGCTTAATACGATCAATCAAGTATTACAATCGGTTTAAGCCATCCGACAGCTAAACCTGTTTGGTGCGGACTGCGGTCGTCTGAAAAATATATTGTCTAAATTTTATCACGTGCCCAAGGCGCCACCTTAAGGAGCAGGAGAAACACTTATAGAGCCTCCAGGTCCAGACCAAGAGTACATAATTTGATATACATAGGATGCATAATAATAAAAGCTCATACATACTCTTTCTATTATGTACTCTTGCCCAGCCTGAGAACAGTTTCCTACTCGAAGGCTACTTACTTGCGTTGAGGAAACACAGCACACATTGTTGGAATGCCCACCAGTATTCTGAAAATAAAAAAAACAAAATAATAACGCTACAAATGCTTAACACAAAAAGCTTGCACAAGCTTGTGCCAAACCAAACTTTTAGGTTTAATAGTAGAATTTTCTACCCATAACAAAACTTCACACGATAGTCTCTCAAACTTTCACCCGACATATTGTGCAGCAATTTGATCGGCTGTTTGGGAAAATCCACCAAACCTTGGATCGGATAGACGTTTGGGGCAAGTTTGGTACTGTAATCAGCCTTGAGGTTTTGGCTGATTCTAAAGTCACGGAACGTCGATACTTAATAACAAGAGTACATAATAGCGTCTCACTCTATATAGAAGAAGAGTGAGACACTCTCCAGCCTGCCTGTGTTATAGCACAGGCAGATGCGCTGGTCGTTTTCAGGCTACATGTTGACATTCTATGCAACATGTGACTGGCCAATCAGAAGCGAGCTTCTATTCTCTGATTGCAGACGCCTGTGCACGTGCTCCAATCATAAAACGGGATAGGAATAAAGGTTAATAACTCATTATTTATTCATAGTCTGCTTGTAAAAATATTAAAAAAGGTTTGCAAATACCTTTGGGGATATTTTGGCAAACTTTCAGCGAAATTGATTGAGAAACTTTGAAGAAATTCAGAAAAGTTTATATCTCAAAAGTTTCTCAATCAATTTCGCAGAAAGTTAGCCAAAATATCCCTAAAGTTATTTGCAAACCTTTTTTAATGTTTTTGCAAGCAGACTATGAATAAATAATGACTTACTAAGCTTTTATCCCTATCTTAATGCTTATCAACGCATCAGCGATTATATACTAAAGTGTGTTCCGCAGGGAATCTACGCGCTGATTGGCCAGTCACATGTTGCATAGAATGTCAACATGTAGCCTGAAAACGACCAGCGCATCTACCTGTGCTAGAACACAGGCAGGCTGGAGAGTGTCTCACTCTTCTTCTATGTAGAGTGAGAAGCTATTATGTACTCTTGTTAATAATAGTCGTTTGTTCGTTGACCATATTTGTCGAGCGAAATACAACATCAGCCTACCAATCGACCAATGTCACTAATTCTCGAAATATTAAGTCACTATATAGATATAGTAGACAGTACATACGTCGGTCAAGTATATAAATGGAATCTTTCTTCTACGTACAATTTAGCTAATCCTGCATGTGTAAGTAGTTTGAAAATACTAAATGCTTTTTTCACCCCGAAAAAACCAAAATGCTAGACAACTTTTTCACCATAAACATGCTCACATATTTTCTCTTGTTACAACTTACACCATGCCAGAAAGTAGTGTTTGCACAGGAGCTGTCAGCATCCCCCGCCGTGCGTAGTATGCGGGAATTTTTTCCAACCGTTCACTGATCACGGGCACGAGAGCTAAAATAAAAAATACTCCTGGTGTACATAATATAGCAGTAAACGCGTTTTTTAAATTCAAATTATATAAAATAAAAATTGCCTCAAATAAAAATCTACAAAAAATAGACGTTTTTGTTTATGCTTATCTCACTCTTCATTTTAAATCAAATAATTCACCACGAAAACTATTTTTGCACACAATAATTTAAAATTGAAGCATCACTTGAAAAAGCAAATACCATCTATCTCGCTACCCCGAAAGACAAGACTAGACAAATGTGTTCACTTTTTTTACCTAGACCGGGTCGGCAAGCAAAAAAAGGAAAGGAAATTAAAATAAAGGGAATAAACAAAAAAATAAAAAACAAAACGAAAAAAAGACAACTGGAGCGGACCAACTCACTCATAGACATGCCGGCGCCTACAATCCGTGACGCAGTCACCAAACTAACGGCCTTCACAGCTGCTGTCTAAAAAATAATATGACATCAGCTCAAATCATACTTGTCCATAAGTGTCGCATAATTGTCCGTTTGTTCGGAAGAACAATAATATTTTTTATTAGCAATTGCAGAACAATGAACTTTTGTTAACAGCCAATTTTTTAGATAATATTATGTATATAAGCTAGACGACCAGCGGAAATGCGTTACAATTTATCATTTTTGTGTTTTGGCTTACAGACATTATTTTACGGATCAGACACGAAGATTATTCATCATGTTATGTGTGTATATTTGTTGACCACACATGTAACAGCACAAAAATTGTTGGTACCTCTCCCTCGCCCTCCCTCCTCTTGGTGGGAACCCCATCTCCCCTGCGTCAACTCATTTTTGCCTCCCCCTCCCGAATGATGCAATTTTCACCGCTTTTGACCAAAAAACGCCGATTACAACTTTTGGCGAAAATTTTGGTAAAAATAGCTTATATTCAACAAGAAGCCGATTTTTTCAAATTTTGGCTAAAATTTTACTCCCGCCGGGACACTCTCCCCCTTTTCCCCTGTCGGGACCCCCCAATCCCCCCAACTACACGTATGTTTTTGACGATGCCCCCCCCTCCCCCCAAAATCACAAGGCCATAATGTAATACAAATTAACCTTGGAATGAGCCAATTCTGATCCCTGAGCATCACATAGCATTATTCCATTCTTTAATTCACTAAAAAACACACAAAAAATTTTAATTCCACTAACACTAGGAGATTGAACAATAAATCAAATCGCGCACAAACTCAAAATAAACCACTAGTGTTTTTCCCCTGACGACAATAATTAACTGTAAGGGAGCATTAAAATTAACACTGAACAGGGGAAGAAAAAAAAGGGGGGGTGAAAATCCTACCGTTGGTCTGAGGAGATCCCTGATTTTTACAATTTTCTGACGAAGAGGAACCTGAAACTCCACAAACCCACACCCCGGTGTGTTGGCACTACACCAGGAAAACGTACTTGTCTTAATAAATTAAAAAAATTCCATACAAATAGCAAGACATAACTTGAGGCTTGAGCTGTTTACAAATACCTGCACATAAAATTGCAATAGTATAATAATATACTTAAAACAAACTTCAGACATTATTATTTTTTCCAGCAAGTAAAAAAGTCTACAAGTATCCCAATGTTGAATACTGCAAACTTTTAGTAAAAATCAAATCAGCTACGTAGTTAAATAGCTGGTTGTAAAGCGTTTGCACGAAATATGAACATTTCAAAACACCACAAATGTACGTATATATTCGATACTGGCTTACTTCTGACGAGTCAAAGGTACATTAACACAGTTGGCTGCTGCAACTCCCAGAAACGGCACCATTCGTTGCAATAGACTGCTGCCGCGCTAAAAAACGAAAGACAAAACAAAAATGGTGCAAGTACAAAACAACACAATCCACAATCTACGTGGACGGTAATAGTTTTTGTAATTGACAATGCTATAGCGTCTGCAGCAATACAATGCATACTTAATAGGATTTTTTTAAAAAAACTTTCACAAAATTTAAAAATCATGCAAAACAAAACCTAGCCATTTTTGTAAGCTTTGAAAGTAAAAAAACAAAAAATTTTGCTTTCTAAAAAATGAAGACTCAAGTTTGTCATAAAAAATGCCTAACTGACACTGAGCAGTGCTTTTAGACCAATCGAAGCAACGACGGCCGAGGTAGTGGCAGAGGCATAGGCAACACCCATTTGTTTAAAAATAACATTAATTACTACTAAATAATAACTAATTAATAATTAAGTATTTTTTAACTAATTTTACTATGTTCACAGCCATCTCACAATTAGAACTTAATACACCAAAAAAAGATTGAGTTCACTAAAACTGGCAAAAGCCATAACAAAAATTCGCTTTATATACAACAGAGAGAATCCGGGAATTCATTAGAAACCTTCACATATAATTCATCTTAAATTCGTTATATTCATCATAAAAGTAATTGAGTCCTTGCCAATGTATAAAATATAGCTTGTAGTAGTAGTTTTTGCTGAATATCTTTCACGCCAAAACAGACATACGACTGTGCACATACACACACATGAAAAACGACAAAAACCAGTTCAAACTTTACGACAAAACTAAACATCTCACTTGGTTACTAAAAGAATAAAATTTCACCATCAAAAGTACAGCAAAAGAAGTAGCAGTAGTCATGCCACTAACTTCAATGAGTGGTGCATCTATTCCTAGTCCGACTTCAGACCATCGTGCATTTTTATTACGCACCACCACCGGTCGTGGTACTATAGTCTCAATAGTGTCAACTGGCACAACCACGTGTATATATACGTACATACATACTGTGTGGTAATGTCTGATTTGGCATTGCCGATTGGCGCATTCCAACAGAGCGATGCTTGACTGATCCACCCATTGCCAAAACACCACTGCTCGGGTTGTTCTGCAAAACAAAAACACAAAGCCGCAAATAAACAACACATCTTAAAGTAGAGGAAAAAACAGACCCCTAATGACCAGGGGCGGATCCAGGGAAAATTATCGTTGCAGACTGGAGAGGGAACGATTTTTTATTTTGATGCAAATTTATATATCTAAAGCTGGGAATTCGGCAAAAATTCAGCACCCAGACCCAACGTAAGTCCTCCCATGCCCGTCAACAGCCGACCGATTTTTACTATCATCCCTTCAACTGCCCATCGACCATATCATCCTATGTGTAGTTAACCAAAATATAATTAACTATACACCAAAATCTGGCACAGATTCATAAAGGTGGTTTTATGGATCTTTTATGCACTTGCATATTGATTACGAAATATTACCCGATTTGTTACGAATTTCTGAAGATTTTCTTAAACGGCGATTTTAGTTCAGTTGAAATTCCAAACCTGCAGCATATAATTTTTGCTCCGTCAACAATTCAAACAGAGAAAAAGAACCAGGTTTTTAGAAAATCTGTACGAATTCGTAACGAATCACAATATTTCATTGTGAAATTATGTTATTAATTAACTATATGTAATTAATTAATTAATAATTAATTAATTATTATATTATTAATTATCATAATATTGTGCAATCGTGCGATAAATGCACGGTCCAGAAAAAGCTATAACCACCTTTGTGAAATCTAATCTTTAAGCCTAAACCCAAGTGTCAAGTTAAACTAGGCGAGCATGGAGCCGACAACTGCCATCTGGACGGGCACCTGGAAGCACATCCGGCCCAGCAGGGGCTGCAGCTGTCCAGTGTCCGGGGTGAAGGCCGACTGCACCAGCACATTGGCCCGGATAACGTGATCGTCCGTTGTGCCCGCGGCAAGCTCTGAACCACATCTGGAACAAAGCAGAAGATGGCCAGTATATCAACTGACAGTCTATCAAAATGTCCAAGGACAGCAGTTTGGCTAGCATAATTACCTGCTATAAACACAGAAGCTGATCTTGGCTGGAAAAAATGTTGATCAGCTGACGTACGCATAGTAGAAGTGTCGTAGTGCATAAAAGGTTGTGCACGCCTACCATATAGCTATAACATAACGCTTCACTCGCAATTTGAACAAAAGTGCAGGCGCAGGGGATCTAATATTCATTTTTGATGCTTGGCTAAAATGAAGCAAATGTACAAATTGACAACACTTTTTTCTGTGGGAGGGGGTCCCACCGCTATTCATCTTATATGTATAAGAACCAAGTATTCGCGAAACATTGTTTCTGTTTCATATTCAGAGGTATATATAATACTGACTAGGTTAATAACATACTTATAGCAGTCCACTAAATGTTTGGCCTCCAGCAAGCGTTGCTTAGACACAAAAGCATTCAAGGGGTTGGTGATAACGGCATAGTGCTTGAATCGCCCCCAAAAAGTGTTCTGGTCGTAGAGCGGCTGATCCAGATCCAATCCTTTGGTGCCCATTTTGCTATAATGCCACGACGCTGAAAAGCAAATTTATTTCTACATCGACGACCAGGGGCTGATCTAGGGGGAATCTAATTTAACCTTAGCCACCCCCACTGTCGGCATACGACGAG
>JASANF010017675.1:0-11930 GCA_030248245.1 Trissonchulus sp. WLG1_4
TTCTACAATAATAGCGAACTGAACGAAGAACGTAACATAACTTACTTATTACTGTATAAGTCGAGAAAAACTAGATAAACACAAGGACTTACTTGAGAAAATTCCTTTATGTTTCGCAAAAAATCCAGTGCTTCCAGGGGAGTGTTGCTCAACTTTACAAGTCTCGCAAATGTAACAATTGTAAGTGCAAAATCAGCGAATTCGCTACGAATTCATCATAAAAATTTATTACGAATCACCTGATTTAGCACTTACAAAGATCTCGAAAGATTCGAAAATATTTTCAGTCAGTTTTTGTAGTAGGCAACGGATAACGTCTGGCCAAAGCGGATTGAATTTTTCGCAACGCAAAATGCAACCCAAGCATACAATGGGGCTGGCGGACTCCCCCCAAAATCGGAGCCGGGAAGAGGGTCCCGAAAATTTCGGCAAAGTTTAGTAAAAAGGGCGTTTTTTGAGAAAATTTTATAAAATTTTGCAAAATTTAGGGTATTTTTGGTCGATCAGGGGGCGAGGGTGCCAAAAATGTGGCCAGAGAGGCACCCCAGATTTTTGACCCCGTTGATGCATGCATACATGTATGACGGGTGGGATGAGGGGGGAAGAGTGAAAACCCCCGCCCAAATCGAGATGGGGGGTGGGAATGTCCCCAAAATCTGAGCACAAAAATTTAGTAAAAAAGGCAGTTTAGTAAAAATGGTCGATCGGGGGGGGGGGGCGGCTGGCATATTTTTAGGCAAAATTTTAGGGGGGCTGGCATATTTTTAAGCAAGATTTTAGGCGGGAGGCACCCCCCCCCTCAGACGGGTGCCCCAAAAATGCGTAAAAAATTGAAAAATTGCAAAAAATTTTCGCCTGCGGCCAAAAAAGTACCCCAAAAATGAGTTGAAAAGCGAAAAATTCTGAAAAATTTTCGGCTATCGTCTAGGGATGGCCTAGGCCTAATAGCCAAAACTAGGGACCAACCCCCTTGCGCCAGGGGTCGGGCACCCCCCCTCAAAGATTCCCCCCGTGCATCTCTGGACTAGCAGTGTGTAGTAGTAGTAGTAGTCTGTATTAGTACAGTAGTAGTGTACTAGTGTGTAGTAGTACCAGGGTTTTTTTTGTGTAAAATAGGGTGTATTTACACATCGGCCGCCTAATTTACACAGCAAAAAATAAAAATACACACTGATTTACACAGGCCCATTTTGCCCCAAAAGTTGATGAAACGGCCTATTTTGGTTGTAAAAATTACAAAAATTCGCGAAGTGGCGATTTGTGCCTGTGACCTCTTTGTCCTAACAAAATTAAGTCTAATTTTTGACCCCGAAACAAAAAATTTTCAGTTTTGCTCTAAAACGGCTTATGATTTTTTTATTTTAGCATTCGTTTTTATCCACTTGAAAGTTGACAGTGAAAAATCAGCCACGCTGAGCCTGTCTGTGCGAGTTCTTGTCCTACGTCAAACTACTGTAAAAGTTTACACCCGGATTTGAAAAAAAATGAGTAGGATCTGGCTGATAGAACAACTCTCCATCTGTGTAAACCACGCATGTACACGGGGTCTCGGCCTGGGTGTTAGGGCTTGTTTCAGATTTTTCGAAATTTTAGGGGGGCTTGACCTGGCGTGTCGGATACTTGAACTGACAAAAACGCAAACATTTTCAATTATCTCATTTTTTATTTTCGTATGTAGTTCGAGTCTCAAAGTAGAAATATTACTTTTCACGTGAAAAAACGGTCAATTTTTACCTAAAAAATGCTAAAATACTCACTTTTAAAAATTTACACAACATACCGTTAATTTACACAGCAAATTCTTAATTTACACAACATTTACACAGTGCCGATTTTGAAAAAAAACCCTGAGTAGTACTGTAGTAGTGTGTAGCAGTAGTAGTAGTGTAGTAATGTGTAGTAGTAGTAGTAGTAGTTGAACTGTGGTCAGTCAGTAGTCAGTAACTCAGTAGTGACCATATATACATGGGGGTTGTGGGGGGGGGGATTTTGAAACACGTTAATATTACCCACCGAGGCAGCAGCTTCACCCTCACCCCAGAATTGCTAGGGAATGGTTAACGAATCAAAAAGGAACAAGAGCACCCCCGGAGGTACACCCAGCATCCATTCCTCCAAATGTGACGTTCTATGGGGGTCTGGGGGCGGCGGCCCCCAGAACAAATGGGAATTTTTTCAATTTTTTGGCCAAAGTTGGTCAACTGGAGACGTATCAGAAATTTTTTCAGACAGGAAAATTAAAACAAAAGATGGGAACGTCACATGTATTACACAATAGTAAATGCAGCATTGAGCATAATATGTACTCTTGTAGACATCCATAGGTTTTGTGAAAGATAATAAGAAGGAATAATAAGCCACAGAGTTGCAGGGGTCTGCCCCCAGGAAAAAGTTTTGAAAATTTTCTGATTTTTAGGGCAAATTTGGTCAATTGGAGACGTATCAGAAAATTTTTTTCGGCTGGGCGATAAAAACCAGAGGGGGGACCCTTGTTGACAATTTCTTCCGGTTCGACCAAAAGGGGGGATCGCGACCCCCGCGACCACCCCCTGGCTACGCCCTTGTGTATATGTACATACTTTTTTAACTTAATAATGCTCAAACGTTGTCAAAAAGCATGATTTATGATGCTTTTGAGCTTTATATATATTCAGTCTGGAATTTTTTTCCATTTTTTTCTTTTTTTTCCGGACCCCCGAAAAATTTTCCATTTTTTTCCGGAAAAAAAATTTTCCGGTGCACAACCCTGATATATATTCAGATTAAGATTAAGATTCAGTTTAGGTGAAATTTTCAATAATTGTTTATCACCACAAAACGTAATCAGTTTTCGCATCCGCTGAGTTACATTTTCACGCCAAAGTACTCATGTTATATAGTCCAATTTGTTCAAATTATGTGGATTATATGATAATAATATGAATCTTTTACGTACTTTAAGAACCCCTTTGATTTTTTGAATTCTCCCAGATAGACCACCCAAAATCTGATAATGACAACAATAAATAAATTTTGAATTAAGACAAAGGCTGAACTTTAACCTTTTCACTTGAAAACATGAAAAGCTTTAGGCTGAAGCTTTAGCTTACGCTGTCTTATGCTTTCCGGAAATTTACCGGAAATTTTCCGGAAAAACCCCGAAAAAATCCGGAAACTTTTCGGAAAAAATCCGGAAATTCAGCAGATGGTTTTTCAGTTTTTTTTTTTAATTTTATTAGTTTCTCAGTTTAGTTTTTTTTTTCCAAGTTCAGGGGGGTTCAGGGCACAGGAAAATTCAGAAACTACTGGAAAAAAATCTGGTTTTTTCTTTTTTTTCTAGTTTTTTTTAGAGAAAAAAACAGAAAAAAATCAAGTTTTTTTTAGCTTTTCAAGCTTTTCGGTTTTCTGTTTCACGACGAAGTTTTTCGGTTTTCGACTGCAAAACGGACAAGGCAGGGGGGAAGAGGGACCTGAGCAGCACCAGATTTGAAAGAACCCCATCACAAAGGATTCCAACGGCAGACCCCAAAAGCATTAGTGTTGGAGAACGGAGGGCGAAGCTCCAGGAAAAGGCCAACAATTTGCAGAGCCAGGGTCAAGAACGTTCAGGAAGGCAGGGCAGGATCTCAGGCCAGTCAGAAATTCTCGAAAATCTCCCCCCATTTATTGCAAAGCAAGCCAAGCCCAGATCCTCAGAAGGAACGCAAACAGGTGCACAGGAGCGCAAAGCGCCAAGCATTCACATACAGTATAAGCGCAGCAAACACACGACAGCAACGTCAAGGACAGGCAGGGGGAAAAGGGACCATTCTCGGTAGAGCACCAGGAAGCAAAACAGAACCCCATCCAACAAAGACAGCTGACCCCAAAACCAGTCAAGGCACAGGCAAACCAGCGAAAAACGGCAATTGAGAGTTCAGAGCACACTAGCAGCAGGCAGCAGCCTCAGGCAAAGCGCTTTTTTCAAACTTGAGCCGCCAAGCCACAAAAGGGCCTCCGCCAGCCAGCCCCAGCCAGCCAGCCAGCCCAGCCAGGAATTTGGTCAAAAATTGGACGTTTCTGGCGAATTTGGCCAATTTTTTGGCAGGAGCCCGGTCAAAGAGCCTTTGTTTTGATTCTAAAAAAATGTAAACAATAATCTTACACCATTTAGACACGATTAGAACGGAAAAAACAAGGGCTTCGGAAAAAAATTGCGAAAACGTCCCTCACTGAGGGTTCAGATTGCGGTGGGTCATATCTCAAAAAATCCAAAAAATGAAATAGGGATTCTTGAAGCAAAAATGCTTCCCCCAAGGTGATCTACTCAAAAAAATAGGTCCACTATTCCCCCCCCCCCAACTGCATTTAACCCCAATTTGGTATTCACATGGGCCCTATTCCTTTACCGGATTAAAGGGTTAATTATAATCGGACTAAACGGTTTAAAAATTAAACTTAAAAACGCCATTCCAAAACCTCCGGATTAAACGGACTTAACTTTTAGCGCGCTGGTTTTTAATCAGACTAAACGGACTTAACTATGAACGCTAATGTTAAGCGTGCATGTTAAGTCCGTTTAGTCCAGTGGTAGTTTTGGAATGGGGTCAGACTAAAATTAAGCTGCAGACTTATTTTAACTCGTTTAGTCCGTTTAGTCCGATTTGCCATTCCAAAACCTCGGACTAAAATAAGTCCAGTCCGTTTAATCCGGTAAAGGAATAGGCCCATACTTAAGGGGGCGCTCCGGGAATCAAGGATTTGGGCCGTATTTTTTAAAAACAGACGAAATGACCTATCATTCTTGAAGAAAAGTTGCCCAAAATACTATTTCTGATGTTTTGACGCGCATATCTCCATAGCAAAAAATTTGGAAAAAATTTGACAATTTACTGATTTTATTCGACTTTTATACAAATTCAGAAGTAAGCCAGTGCATCAACGCTTCTTGAGGTTTTGAAAACAGACGATACGTAGATTTTATTAGTCGTAATGAAAAATTAAAACAATTTTATTGCGTTCTGTGCAAAAAAATTGCACAAGAAACCATTCTCAGAAGCAGCAGACTCAAATATAGGCAGTGTGAATACAAAACCGATTTTTATAAAATGCTGGTAAAATATTTTTCAACAATATTTTGCACAATTATAGCCTTAGGCTCAGCGCAGTTGAACAATTTTTTAGTTTTTTAAAATAAAGCTTAGAAATTTTTTTATATGAATTTTAATGCTCAGAGTTCGACTTCGAAAACACATAATGACATTTTTTATACAAATCCGACATAAATGCTAAAAACCAAAATAATGTTCAACTAGAAAAGCACATAAGCTACATTTTGGTATATAAATTGTGATGATACGCAAAGCATAAGCAGAGTTATCGTTTGCCGAAAATTCACTCACGTTTGGTGTTCTGGGAGTCACGTGATATGATCACGTGATTTGAAATTTTGACTCCAGTGTTCTTTTGTGCCATACTACATATATGTATAGTAAAGTTTGACATTTGCCAACTTTTTTGCCAATTTTCGATGTAACCCCCGATTCCCGGAGCGCCCCCATAAGGTGGTACTAACGAATGTGCAGTGTTATTCAACAGGCTGGTATTCAATCAATAATTAACATAAGAGCACATTCTTTATACCGTTCAAAAGCGCTACTTTTCTTCTATATTTATGCAAAGTATCATTGCACAACTATAAATATGATTTGTATGGCACGTGTTAAAAGTGGACCAATTTGGCTTTTTTGAGCACTTTCAAATCTGGCCACTTTTTGAAGGGTTTAAACAATAAAAACATGCGAAAAATGGATCAAATATTTAAAAAGAAATTATCTAGACCCAAAATGCACGATTTTATGATTTTTCAAATATTAAACGAAATATAAGCTTTCAAAGTCAAAAGTGTCTATTCACACATTTCAGGTTCTATATCTACGCAAAAATAAAAGCAATTTAAAAAATTTTCATTTTGGGTCTAGAAAATTTGCAAAAGTTTATTACATGTTCATTTTTGTGTTTATGCGTTTTGCATGCGCTTAGAAAAGTGGCCAGAACTGTTAAATTTCTATTCTCCTGTTGTGTAGTTTGGCTTGTTGGCTTGGCTTACTCCTAAAAATTTTCACATGATCCCGCTAACTTCATTCGTCATTATAAAAATATGAATTAATTCATTGCTGACTTTAATCTCGAGAAAATGTCGTTTAATTCGACTTAAATTTTTTCAAAAGTTTAAAAAAACTGCACATTCGTCAGTACCACCTTAAAATTTAGTGTTTGGCTTAGAATTAAGCGCTTAAGGTGGTACTAACGAATGTGCAGTGTTTTAACAACTAGTATTCAATCAATTAATTAGTTTTAGAAGACATTCTTTCAATACCGTTCAAAAGCACTACTTCATACTACTTTTATGCTAACTACCATTTTACAACTCAATTGTTGATTTATGTGGCACGTGTTAAAAGTGGACCAATTTGGCTTTTTTGAGCGGCTTCAAATCTGGCCACTTTTTGACGAGTTTAAACAACAAAAACATGCGAGAAATTGCACAAATACTTAAAAGCGATTTATCTGGCAACCCAAAATGGATGTTTTTATGATTTGTTAATTATTGAATGAAATATACGGTTTCAAAGTAAAAAGTGTCTATTCACACGCAACTTTCGGGATATATATCTGCGCAAAAATATAAGCAATTTAAAAAATTTTCATTTTGGGTGAGAAAACTTGCAAATGTTTATTCATGTTCATTTTTGTGTTTACGCACTGCGCAAGCGCTTTGAAAAGTGAGCCAGAACTGTTAAATTTACATTCACCTGTTGTGTAGTTTGGCTTGTTGAAAGCTTATATTTCGTTTAATATTTGAAAAATCATAAAATCGTGCATTTTGGGTCTAGATAATTTCTTTTTTTAAATATTTGATCCATTTTTTTCGCATGTTTTTATTGTTTAAACCCTTCAGAAAGTGGCCAGATTTGAAAGTGCTCAAAAAAGCCAAATTGGTCCACTTTTAACACGTGCCATACAAATCATATTTATAGTTGTGCAATGATACTTTGCATAAATATAAAAGAAAAGTAGCGCTTTTGAACGGTATAAAGAATGTGCTCTTATGTTAATTATTGATTGAATACCAGCCTGTTGAATAACACTGCACATTCGTTAGTACCACCTTATGGGGGCGCTCCGGGAATCGGGGGTTACATCGAAAATTGGCAAAAAAGTTGGCAAATGTCAAACTTTACTATACATATATGTAGTATGGCACAAAAGAACACTGGAGTCAAAATTTCAAATCACGTGATCATATCACGTGACTCCCAGAACACCAAACGTGAGTGAATTTTCGGCAAACGATAACTCTGCTTATGCTTTGCGTATCATCACAATTTATATACCAAAATGTAGCTTATGTGCTTTTCTAGTTGAACATTATTTTGGTTTTTGGCATTTATATCCGAAATTTTATAAAAAATGTAATTATGTGTTTTCGAAGTGGAATTTTGAACATTAAAATTCATATAAAAAAATTTCTAAGCTTTATTTTAAAAAACTAAAAAATTGTTCAACTGCGCTGAGCCTAAGGCTATAATTGTGCAAAATATTGTTGAAAAATATTTTACCAGCATTTTATAAAAATCGGTTTTGTATTCACACTGCCTATATTTGAGTCTGCTGCTTCTGAGAATGGTTTCTTGTGCAATTTTTTTGCACAGAACGCAATAAAATTGTTTTAATTTTTCATTACGACTAATAAAATACTACGTATCGTCTGTTTTCAAAACCTCGAGAAGCGTTGATGCACTGGCTTACTTCTGAATTTGTATAAAAGTCGAATAAAATGAGTAAATTGTCAAATTTTTTTCCAAATTTTTTGCTATAGGAGATATGCGCGTCAAAACATCAGAAATAGTATTTTGGGCAACTTTTTCTTCAAGAATGATAGGTCATTTCATTCTGTTTTTAAAAAAATACGGCCCAAATCCTTGATTCCCCGGAGCGCCCCCTAAGTATGGGGCCTATTCCTTTACCCGGATTAAATCGGACTGGACTTATTTTAGTCCGAGGTTTTGGAATGGCAAATCGGGCTAAACGGACTAAACGAGTTAAAATAAGTCTGCAGCTTAATTTTAGTCTGAGCCCATTCCAAAACTACCACTGGACTAAACGGACTTAACATGCACGCTTAACATTGGCGTTCATAGTTAAGTCCGTTTAGCTGATTAAAAACCAGCGCGCTAAAAGTTAAGTCCGTTTAATCCGGAGGTTTTGGAATGGCGTTTTTAAGTTTAATTTTTAAACCGTTTCGTCCCCGATTATAATTAACCCTTTAATCCGGTAAAGGAATAGGGCCCATGTGAATACCAAATTGGGGTTAAATGCAGTTGGGGGGGAGGAATAGTGGACCTATTTTTTTGAGTAGAGCACCTTGGGGGAAGCATTTTTGCTTCAAGAACCCCTATTTCATTTTTTGGATAGTTTTGAGTGCGTTATGATGTTTTAAGGCATCGTCTAGGCTTAGTTGGCAGGATTCTCTAGGCTAAGCTGGCATTATTTTTTCTTAAAATTTCTATTTTTTATTGCCTAAGCCTGAGCCTAAGCCTAAGCCTGAACCTAAGCCTAAGCCTAAGCCTGATACTAAGCCTAAGCCTAAGCCCCATACTAAGCCTAAGCCTAAGCCTAAGCCCAAGCCTAAATTAAGGCCAAGTTTGAATTTGGTCAAAAATTGGACGTTTCTGGCGAATTTGGCCAATTTTTTGGCAGGAACCCGGTCAAAGAACCTTTGTTTTGATTCTAAAAAATTGTAAACAATAATCTGACACCATTTAGACACGATTAGAACGGAAAAAACAAGGGCTTCGGAAAAAAATTGCGAAAACGTCCCTCACTGAGGGTTCAGATTGCGGTGGGTCATATCTCAAAAAATCCAAAAAATGAAATAGGGGTTCTTGAAGGAAAAATGCTTCCCCCAAGGTGCTCTACTCAAAAAAATAGGTCCACTATTCCCCCCCCCCCCAACTGCATTTAACCCCAATTTGGTATTCACATGGGCCCTATTCCTTTACCGGATTAAAGGGTTAATTATAATCGGACTAAACGGTTTAAAAATTAAACTTAAAAACGCCATTCCAAAACCTCCGGATTAAACGGACTTAACTTTTAGCGCGCTGGTTTTTAATCAGACTAAACGGACTTAACTATGAACGCTAATGTTAAGCGTGCATGTTAAGTCCGTTTAGTCCAGTGGTAGTTTTGGAATGGGGTCAGACTAAAATTAAGCTGCAGACTTATTTTAACTCGTTTAGTCCGTTTAGTCCGATTTGCCATTCCAAAACCTCGGACTAAAATAAGTCCAGTCCGTTTAATCCGGTAAAGGAATAGGCCCATACTTAAGGGGGCGCTCCGGGAATCAAGGATTTGGGCCGTATTTTTTAAAAACAGACGAAATGACCTATCATTCTTGAAGAAAAGTTGCCAAAATACTATTTCTGATGTTTTGACGCGCATATCTTCCATAGCAAAAAATTTGGAAAAAATTGACAATTTACTGATTTTATTCGACTTTTATACAAATTCAGAAGTAAGCCAGTGCATCAACGCTTCTTGAGGTTTTGAAAACAGACGATACGTAGATTTTATTAGTCGTAATGAAAAATTCAAAACAATTTTATTGCGTTCTGTGCAAAAAAATTTGCACAAGGAAACCATTCTCAGAAGCAGCAACTCAAATATACGGCAGTGTGAATCCAAAACCGATTTTTATAAAATGCTGGTAAAATATTTTTCAACAATATTTTGCACAATTATAGCCTTAGGCTCAGCGCAGTTGAACAATTTTTAGTTTTTTAAAATAAAGCTTAGAAATTTTTTTATATGAATTTTAATGCTCAAGAGTTCGACTTCGAAAACACATAATGACATTTTTTATACAAATCCGACATAAATGCTAAAAACCAAAATAATGTTCAACTAGAAAAGCACATAAGCTACATTTTGGTATATAAATTGTGATGATACGCAAAGCATAAGCAGAGTTATCGTTTGCCGAAAATTCACTCACGTTTGGTGTTCTGGGAGTCACGTGATATGATCACGTGATTTGAAATTTTGACTCCAGTGTTCTTTTGTGCCATACTACATATATGTATAGTAAAGTTTGACATTTGCCAACTTTTTTGCCAATTTTCGATTTAACCCCCCGATTCCCGGAGCGCCCCCATAAGGTGGTACTAACGAATGTGCAGTGTTATTCAACAGGCTGGTATTAAATCAATAATTAACATAAGAGCACATTCTTTATACCGTTCAAAAGCGCTACTTTTCTTCTATATTTATGCAAAGTATCATTGCACAACTATAAATATGATTTGTATGGCACGTGTTAAAAGTGGACCAATTTGGCTTTTTTGAGCACTTTCAAATCTGGCCACTTTTTGAAGGGTTTAAACAATAAAAACATGCGAAAAATGGATCAAATATTTAAAAAGAAATTATCTAGACCCAAAATGCACGATTTTATG
Organism: Trissonchulus sp. WLG1_4; assembly: GCA_030248245.1. NCBI lineage: Eukaryota > Metazoa > Nematoda > Enoplea > Enoplida > Ironidae > Trissonchulus > Trissonchulus sp. WLG1_4. The sequence goes on from JASANF010017675.1 coordinate 10,479, forward strand.
ATTTTTCAAATATTAAACGAAATATAAGCTTTCAAAGTCAAAAGTGTCTATTCACACGCAAATTTCAGGTTCTATATTCTACGCAAAAATAAAAGCAATTTAAAAAATTTTCATTTTGGGTCTAGAAAATTTGCAAAAGTTTATTCATGTTCATTTTTGTGTTTATGCGTTTTGCATGCGCTTGAAAAGTGGCCAGAACTGTTAAATTTATTACTCCTGTTGTGTAGTTTGGCTTGTTGGCTTGGCTTACTCCTAAAAATTTTCACATGATCCCGCTAACTTCATTCGTCATTTTATAAAAATATGAATTAATTCATTGCTGACTTTAATCTCGAGAAAATGTCGTTTGAATCAACTAAATTTTTTCAAAAGTTTAAAAAAACTGCACATTCGTCAGTACCACCTTCCAAAATTTAGTGTTTGGCTTATAAACCGTTCTCACTTAAGGTGGTACTAACGAATGTGAGTGTTTTTAAACAAGCTAGTATTCAATAATTAATTAGTTTTAGAAGACATCTTATACCGTTCAAAAGCACTCTTTTTATACTACTTTTATGCTAACTTTCATTTTCCAACTCAATTGTTGATTTATTTGGCACGTGTTAGAAGTTGGACCAATTTGGCTTTTTTGAGCGCTTTACAAAATCTGGCCACTTTTTGACGAGTTTAAACAACAAAAACATGCGAGAAATTGGCGGAAATACTTAAAAGCGATTTTTGTGGAAGCACAAAATGGATGTTTTTATGATTTGTTAATTATTGAATAAGAATCTAACTTTTTTAGAATTCAAAATTGATTATTCACACGCAACTTCCAGGATATATATTTACACAAAATTTTAAAAAACTTAAAAAATTTTCCATTTTAATTTTAAAAAACTAAAAAATGTTTATTGGTGTTTCAATTTTGTGTTTACGCACTGCGCAAGCGCATAAAAAAGTGGGCGGGACTGTTTAATTTTACATTCCCCTGTTGTGTAGTTTGGCTTGTTGGCTTGGCTTGTAAAATTTTTCCCCATGATCCCGCTAACTTCATTAATTATGTGTATATGAATCGATTTTCTTCAACTTATTTTTAAAAAATACTGTTTGAATTAACTAAATTTTTTCAAAAATTTAAAAAAACTGCACAACAGGAGAATGTAAATTTAACAATTTCTTAACTTTTTAAGCATTGCGCAGTGGTGAGAGTAAAATGAACATGAATGAGGATCTTTTGCTGCAAGTTTTCTAGACCCAAAATGAAAATTTTTTAAATTGCTTATATTTTTGCGCAGATATATATCCCGAAAGTTGCGTGTGAATTAAACACTTTTTTTACTTTCATAAACAGTCATATTTTTTTCATTCAATAATTAACAAATCATAAAAACATTTCCATTTTGGGTCTCAAAGATAAATCGTTTCTTTAAGTATTTGTGCAATTTCTTCGCATGTTTTTGTTCACGATAG
>JASANF010017676.1:0-45210 GCA_030248245.1 Trissonchulus sp. WLG1_4
GGATAGTTGGAGTCTGATCTCGCTGAACAACAACTATGGTCGATTCATAGAGCTTAAGTTTGTGGACAAGATAATCGATTCAATTCTCGGTGGACTCGTTTCAAATTCGGCTGGACTTGTTTGTTGACCTTTTTCGAGAATGTCTGTCTGAGGAGGAAGAGGGGTAGGAGGTCAGTCCGTCGGCCAGCAGTATGACTGGACGGCGTCTACCATAGACCACCACGCGCGACCATCCACTAGACGGCGATTTCAGTCGGTCGCCGCGTCCACTGTGACGCGACCCCGCTGTGTCAGCGACTCGGACGTGCTGAAAGTGAGCGTGGGTCTGCAGCGAAGTCCGCCCAGACCGGAACTAGCAGCCCGGCTCACTTTCAGACACCGAGTAACCAATAGTGGACAGCGGAAAAGGGAATTGGGAACCGAATTCGGATTGGGAAACGGAGAGCGGCAGTACAAATACGACCAGCGGGGACCAACGGGGGGCCACCAAACAGAAATATCGCCAAAAAGCAGCCCAGCAGGGATCGTCCCAGGTGTGTGCGACAGGCAGCACGAAAACTGGCTTTAGCACAGAAGAAAGCACCCGACACCCCCAAGCTAGCCCCCCCTAGCTTCCCCCTCCGCAGCTGTGCTCCGGATCGCCCCGATTTCTACCCCAGTGTGACTGCCGAGTCCCTGTTTGGCGATTTCGACATGGCCCTCTACCATCTGGAAGAACAGCTGATCGATACCAAACGACCAGAAGAGAATCAAGGGGGGCGGCTTACTGAAATGCTATTGCAATCTGGTGGTGAAGGGCTATCGACCGGCGCGGCCGCAGCAGGTCGGGATGCTAGAGCGATATATGTGCTCGCGATTTTTCATTGACTTCTCAGACGTGCATCAGCAGCAAATCAAATTGCAGGGATACTTGGACAACCATTTTTTCAGGGACAACACGCTGAAGTATGAGTATCTACAGACGCTGTATCGCATTGTGTCCGAAAGCACCGTTTGTTTGATGTCGCACGAGCGTCGCACCACCCTAGCGATGATCGAGAATTCCGCCTATCATGTCAGCATGCAAATTAGCTCTGAACAGCAGATGCAGTTTCAGCAACAACAACAACAACAGCAAACACTAAGCCAGTATGATTCTGGAGCCGCTCATCGACAGACTGTCTTCTATCTTTCCAACAGTGGCTCCTATTGGATTCCTGTATATAGTAGCTAGTAGTATTTGCCGATTGATTGAGAAATACGTAGTGGTCACGTGATGCAAGTTTCATTAATTATTGCTTATTGGCTGGCCGCCACCCGACAAAAGCCACTGACTTTCACGTCATTAAGCTTATGTCCCAGTTTTTTTGTTCTTTCATTGTTTGTTATTGTCTGTTTTGCTGTTGTTTACGCTAATATTTGTAATAATTATGGTGTATTAATATGTTATTGTAATTATTATTAGTTCAGTAGTTATCCATAAATAGTGAAATAACACATAAACATTATATGCATATTATCATTTACAGTAAACGGGTGAGAATAGTCGATGATATTTGATTGAACTCAAAATCAAGCGAAAGTGATTTCTCACTTTTACTGCATTGTGCATATTCATATTCAATATTCATGCATATTAATTTTAGGTCATGCAATGCTTAAGTTCACTTTATTAAAGTGTACATCCTGTCTGTGACAATATTATATATAATTCTGTTGTATTATATGAAATTATGTTATTCTTATTCATTTGTTTGTTTTTTGTGCTCGAATCATTCGTTTTGTGTATATTTTGACGACAGGTGCGTTTGCTCTGCCATTATAATATCTGTAATTCTGTATAATATTGATTGTATTATCCCTTTATTGTATTCAAAACGGGAATAAAAATCGTATAAAATGTATATGTTATAGAGAAAAAATGAAAAAATATGGGCATTACTTTAATGGGTTAGTACTAAAAAAACTCATTTTTTCTTTTTTTGTTATTCCGATTTCGTGCAGAATGCTTCGAGGTTTTTTAATAAATTACAATGCCAGTGTACGGGTTTTGGTGCCGTTTTGTAAAAGGAAAAATTCCTGGCTTTTTGAAGATTATTAAAATATCTGTGGTGGGTTTTCCGTAAGACCGAATTTAGCATAATGTCGAGTAAGCTTGTGAATTGCGGGTTAAGTCTGTAAACCAAAGGTTTCATTCATTCTTTTGGCACCGATCGGTTGAGTCGACGTAATCGAGTCAGTTTGATCAGAATTGTGCGAACCTGAAACAATACAAAATACAGAATGGAAAATGTTTCCGATAGAACTGTAATTTGCTGTTTCAAATTAAACAGTGTAAGTTTAGTCAAACTTTAGCATAATTTTATCTCAGTGGAATCTATATATTTCGAACAGATTCATGTATGTACTTGAAAAATTAAAACTGGTTTAACCCTTTCATGCTCAGAGGATCGTGTGAGATTCCACGTGGTAAACACTACTACTATTACTACTACTACTACTACTATTACTACTACTACTACTACTACTACTATTACTACTACTACTCTACGATGCACGTAGCTCGAGCAATGGCCAAAAAACTAGAAGGTGTCAGAATGTGGCTGTTTAGATCGTAAAAGGTTAATCTTGTGTTAAAAGGATGAATTGGACTCTCTTGGTTTACCTCTGATGTGTGGCCCTGTCTTGTGCAGGTTACAATGTTACGGGCGCAATATTTTCACTGGTTCGTATTACCCTGTTCAAATGCATATGTATCTAGTTTGTTGCTGTGTCTATATCGATATCGGTGTTTATTCTATTTTTGGGATTATTTTTTTGTTCGCACGTTTCACTGTACTTTCTTGTGCACCTTTTTGGTGATTTTTATGAGTTAAGATTTTATTTACTCAGACCGGACTGATTTGTTATACAGGCTAGATATAATTAGTATTTTTTGTTTTTGCACTTTTAATTTCGATTTCGACCAAAAACACACTTTAAAACCCGAATTTATATCGAATTACCATAAAAAATGTTGTAAACTGATCAATAAAAAAGTTCAGATGGATTCTCGTCTATTTTTTATGTATCAGACTTCCTCTGCTTTTTCACTGTTAAAAAACAACTTTTTTGCCAATTTATGACGCGACAAACTCCAACTAGTTTAGTTTTTGATTTCCTCTAAAATTTGCGATAATTCCGGTATTTTACGCAATTTTTCGTTCATGTGAAAGTTTTTGTTATCAGTTTTTGTGCTTCCATTATTTCCATTCATGCCAAAGTTGGGCTGGCTAGTTAGTTATATGAAATTATATTGCATATTATGTTATTGTAGTGGTATAAACTGCATTTTGTGGGCGAAACTAGCTTTTTGCGTGAATTAATTGTATTTTATTCTGTCACTAATAACAAAAACAGAAACCATATATTCGAAATGAGTCGAAGTTTTTTATTAATTAAACATACGGAATTTGTCTATAAACGTTATTAGGAAACCAACTTTAGCGTAGGTATGTATATAACCGTGAAGATACGTATGCACAATCGTACTTGTCCTTAACTCGTAACAATCGACAAAGAAAGTACAAAAATAGGATTCTAAATTTTAAAGTTCAGCATTTTCCATAATTATGGATAAAAACAAATTCGGACAAGTATGAATGAACCCGGCTCACAATATTGTTTATAATCCCATGAAATCTCCATTGCAAGTCACTTGTAAAACCCAATTTGCTATTTGATTTTCTTATTCCACTGATATTACTGTGAATAACTAACCGGTGACGTCATTGGTCATAAGTCACAAAGCCACTCGTATTATTTTTGCAAATAACCTAATTTAGATGTCTACAGCTCTTTTCGAATGAAATAGAACTACGTAATTAAAAGTCGATGCATATATGTGTGAATTAATTTTATATCTAATTAATAGATAATTTTTAATTTTAATAAAGTGTTTATGTGTGTTTATTTAATATAATTTGTTCTATTTTGACTAAAGCCAGCAAAAATAGCAAAAAAAGTTTGAATTGTACTCTTGAAATTAAACTTTTAAAAATTAAACTTATATATACCAGCTAATACACGCCTGCTTTTTTTACTTTGTAATACTTGTGGGTGTAAGACTTGTGGCTAATGACGATAAAAGATATATAGAATGTTTGTTTAACCTGTACGCTTTTTTCCTATAGTCTTTATTGTTAGCTTTCTAATTCGATAGATTAATTTTCCTAATGGTAGCGTTTATAGCATAGCAATTGTCTTGCTTCTTGTAACTTCGGCGTATCCCTGCAGAAATTAGAATTGACAAAATTCTTAATTAAATTCAAAACTACGGATTTTTTGGTTAGCTGTTTTCTTATTTTTTAAATATTGTATTTGTGCAGGGGTATTCTTGCCTTGTCACTTTTTTCTATTGTTTTTTAATTGTGAAATTGAGTCGAACTGAATTTCTCAGTCTTTCTTTTAACTTTAAATCCGAATTTACGTGTGTCGATTTCGCAGCTGCTGTGAAGTTTTATAATTTACGTCAACATTTAGTAGTTTTTTTTCGGGGATTTTTTTATTCGCATTTGATCCACTTGAATTTTTTTGATTTGAAACGTATATATTTGTACAGTTTCAGTCGGGTCTTATTTTTGTCGTCTATATTTTTTTGAGTTCAAAAAATAACAGTTTAGTACCAAAGAAAAGTCACCAATTCAAAACTTTATTTTTTAATCTTTTTTGTGAAGACGACAAGAGTACAGACTGTCAAGTGACCTCTTAAATGTGATTTTAGTATGCTCATCGCATTGTGAACCAAACGCTCTTCGCCAAGCTAATTTGCATATTTTAAAGAGTATGTATAATTTATACTCTATCAAGAGTACACAATTAATATACACTGAATAGCCGGTAGATATATTAAATCACTTACTTGCTTGCTTACTTTTTGCATAATGTCCACAAAAAAATTATTTTGAAAAAAAGCAATTTAATGGTTTGAGTTATATCTTTTGAAAATGGTTTTAGTTATATCTTTTGAAAATAAGCTATATATAATTCAACCCTATTTATATGCTGATCATGATATACGGGTGTTCGCGGTGGCCTATAAACTGTCTGGAGTGATTCTGTTAAACTGTTTCATAAATTTACTGCCAAATCTGCCAACATTCACTAAAGTCTGACCAAAAAATGCAGAACACTGGGACAAAACAGAACATGTGATTTCATTACGAAAAGATCAAATGTCAGCCGTCAAGAGTACAGCGAGTACTTAGCGAAAATATAATTTGAAAAAACTTTTGGCCAACCTATCGCCATTCTAATTTTATTTCGAAAAGAACAACTTTCAGCTATGAACAAACAGTACAGTAGTAACTGCAAAAATCACGACACCTGTTTTCTCTCAAGTTCAACACTTTTGGTCAGACTTTAAGAACTCTTTAAGAACTCGTCAGCTAGTTTTTGAAGTTACTTTACTTAAAACTAAAATTGTCGTTCTTGATATTTCCATTTTTCGATTACATCTCATCTGTACGGCTTAAGTACCTTCTATTTTGCCCCACAGGGCGTTTCTTTAATCTTGCACATGATCTTAAATTAGTATCAAAACTTCTCCTTTACTTATCAATTCATCAAAGTTTTATTTCCTAAGCTAGCATCCGTTAGTTTGACCTTATTCTGAGGCGATAATGATAGCTTATATTTTTTCCAGGACATTATAGTGACGGCAACCGCTCAGGCGTCAGGGAAGAAAGCATGCTTTTGCGTAGGCGTAGCCAGATAATGAAAATTGTTTTTGCCTGGGTTGTCTTCAGGTTCATTATACTTGGCCAAGTTTTGAACCTGGAGGGTGCTTCAGCATAATTGTGGTTCATTGAAAAAATTTCAGCATACTTTTACGCTATGATGGGAGGTTGTAGAACTATACCCAAATGCGTATATATTTTTCAACTTTTTTAGCTGAACCTCCCCCTCAGACGTCGACATCTCGTGAAACCATCAAATTTGAGGCCAAATTTTTCAAACAAGCTCGCTGGAACGGAACTCAATCCGGGGGAGGTTTTTTATTGATTGTATGTAGACTTCATGGCGAACCCGTAGCTACAATATTTACGCTGGCCTGGCTGCTGAATTTTTAGTTCATTCAGGCTTCCAGGATTCGGGTCTTGAATGAAATTAGGTTCTGGCTTAGCTACACAGCCAGTCGCCATATATGTACGTATATTCTGGCTCATATTTGCATGGCTATGTCGTCATTCATAGAATTAAATAGGTTGTTTTCCTCGTTTGCGAAAAAAGTGCGTGGGCTTGTTTTTGAAAGACCATAAAATTAGGTTTATAAACTGCTGACGGTTGGAATGAAAGTGAGGGTTACGCCTTCGCAGCAAAATTTGGTTTTTTAGTTTTAGCAAAACAAAAAGAACTTGACTGATAAAATTAAAAAGAAATTTACCTAAAGTAGATATATATGTATGTGACCTGATGGTCAGTATATTACGACATATATTCTAAATTTTTCTGTTATTTTGGGTAAAGTTTGAAAATTTCTGTTTCTATGAAATTTTTTTGTCATTATTTGTAATTTTGTATTTAGTCGCCTGAAGTCTATCGTACTCAGTTTTAGCATGAGCTTGGATATTATATTACCTGGGGCAAATGTGTTGTAAACATGTTTACCAAATATGGCACTGTCTTGTGCTTGCCCTGAAAAAATATTAGGTAATAAGCTATGAAAATTCTTATCTAATCTTCGGTATTTTAACAGCTGCTGCGGCTACATTTTTAGCTCCGTAGGTGGTGCTAAATGGTGTCCCGTAGGTTTCATAACTACCTATCTAAAAGTTGTTAGTAAAAACCACATTAATGCGGTGTTCACATTTATTGCGTTGGTAACACTGGCTATTCTATACGAATTTGAACGTTAAAAATGGATCATTGTTGCAAAAAATATTCTAGGTCGGTTATAAATCAAAGAGAAAATTGCTCAGATTCACCAAATAATGTCTCATTTTTGCGCGTCGGTTAACGTAATTGAAAGTAATTGGTTGTTTATCTAATCAATAAGCAACTGCTGTTTACAAACTTTACCAATTAGTAGCAAACAGGCACATTTGCTATTTGAGGTTATCCAATAAAAAACAACTATTTGCTCATAAGGGGCAGTCATAATCTCATGGCGGTGATTCCGTTTTTAACGAGCGTGTTTGCGTTAGCTCAATAACGTATATAACATGGCAAAGTGTCTCACTCTTCTTCTATAAAGGACAATTTTTGTCTAAATTTAGTTTTATGAAACAGTGTACAAAGACTATTGACTCCTTGTTTATAACTTTTGTGGCCGATTCCTAAATAGTTACTAAAAATTTTAGTTATTGAAATAGTAAAAGAAATTTCAGGTTTAACCAAAATAGTCAGATTGAACAACCTGCAAAATAGAATTCCTAACCCAAAAATAAATTTAACTACTGTAATTAAATACTGATTTAATTAAATCAATTGGTTTTCAAGGAATTAGCCACTCTTGCTTTGAAGTATCGAATTTGATAGCTTATCGCTTATACATATTTCACTACCTAGGTGACTGTATTTGTGTATTGTATATATAACTATAACTAACTCTTTGCTCCTGTAACTTTTTGTGACTTGCCTACTCATTGTGTTTAAGCCCGGTTCATACTTGTCCACAAAATTACGGCTCAGGTCCGCAAAAAATGTTTTGGTCAGCATCTGAAAAATAGCTTTCAGTAGTCAGCTTTCTGAAAAATCTGTTCTGTTAGTCTGATACAAGCATATTATTCTGTGGTCTATTCTTTGAAGTGATCTTTGATTGTCGTATTATATCGATAAATTGGTTTTGTGTTGCTGTATTCATGTAATATATTTTTGTGCGATTATATATAATTGCTGGTTGATTTAGTAAAACCAAAATGTCATATTGGTGGTTTCTATGTAGATTAGTCGTACGAAACTACGAAGTGCGCGCGAGCAGTGAAATGAAATAGGTATGACGTCAAAAAGTGCTCGTGCTCGATCGAGCAAACGTATCTATTTTTGACTGGTACTTGGTACGGTACTGGTACGGGCAATATTCCAGAGGAAATATTAAATGCCGCCATTGTTTGTATAGGTCACATTCCCATGTATCACGACTTTTACTAGCCCCCGAAGATAGAGATAGCGGCTAGATTTCACCCCTCGTTACCTTGACAGACTAGTTTTGCACCTTTATACCTCCCTCACATAAAATTAGCGGCAAGACTTTATTTTCACCCCTCGTTATCCTGATAGACTATCTTTGAACCTTTACACCCCCTCAGAAAGAGTTAGCGGCACCTTCACTTACACCCCTTGAGATTTAGACAGGCGTGGGGGGTTTGGGTTCCAGAAGGCATCCTCACCCCCATAAGACAGGTGCTTCACCCCTCCCCCCGCCCTGCTGCTGACTGCAAAGGGCCTTTGTACGCCTGTCGTACGTGTAATAAAGTACTTATAAAAAACATGTCTAATACATCGATAGGTACTCTTGGTCACTTTAAAATTCAACGAATCACCCGGCGACCCGACCGAGGCTGGCTACTTGGCTACTAATCTGCCAAGCCCGCGCTGTCAATCGGCTATTAGCGCTATAGCCGCGTTTTGACTAGGAATCGCCGGCATAGCCGGGCTATAGCTCGGCTATAGCCATTTCACAGAATTGATGAGCCCGCGCTGTCAATCGGCTATTAGCGCTATAGCCGTGTTTTGACTAGGAATAGCCGGTTTAGCCCGGCTATAGCTCGGCTATAGCTATTTCACAGAATAGATGAGCCCGCGCTGGCAATCGGCTATTAGCGCTATAGCCGTGTTTTGTCTAGGAATAGCCGGTATAGCCGGGCTATAGCTCGGCTATAGCCATTTCACAGAATTGATGAGCCCGCGCTGTCAATCGGCTATTAGCGCTATAGCCGCGTTTTGACTAGAAATAGCCGCTAATGACCGGCTATAGCTCGGCTATTGCCGGCTTAGAACGGTGTTCCAGCATGAAAGCATGAAAAATAGCCACTGCTGGCAGCAGCTATAGCCGGCTATTTCAGACAAAACACTGTTTGAAACGGCTATTGGCGGCTATAGCCGAATCGCCACTTCTGGGGGTTCCCTACTTGATTTCAAAAATAGCTATAGGCTGGCTATAGCTACGTTTCTTCAGTCAAAACTTGGCCAATTGAAAATCGCCAAAATAGCCACGGCGAAACAGTCTAATTGGCAATATGTGCTAAAAATCGCCACAGCTATTGACGGCTATTTTAGACAAATCCGTGTATAATAATTGGCTATAGCCGAATCGCTGTTTCTCCGAGGCACCTAAAAAACCGTGATACATGGGAAACTTACCTTTGTATATAATTGATTTCGAATACTAATTTCTCACATATTTAATACTGAGTTGCTCCAAAGCTATATTGGGAAAGTAAAAACACCTTTTAAAGTCAAAAATTGATAAAACATGCAAACAAATAACAATCTTTGAAATCAGGATTACAACAATGGTTCGCTGGGTAGTGACTGAAAATCATTTTTGATAGAAGTTAGATGTTGAAGTTAATGAATCAATTCAAATTATTTTCATTCCCACTGTATATGCCTTTTCTGATGTGTTAACACACCAATAACTTTTTGTTGACTTTTAAGCTGCTAACTTGAGTTTAAAAAATGCATATTGTAAATTTGCTTCTTATTACTCAAAGTTAATCTCAAGATTTTACAGTACAGATACAATATTACAAATAGAGGGGTCGGATCTTCTTTCTGTGAGAATACTTTTGATGAAAAAGGAGCATTGTTTCACATTCTGAACAGTTTGAAATATAAACAAGGTTTGAAATGTTCAAAAATACCTAAACGTTTGGAAGTTGAACCCGGAAACGTTTGCACACGAAACGAGAATCATACCACTGCGCCAACGAGCTACATCAAACTTTTTACGCGGCCCCTACGCGTATATACTATATTCAGATTTTGATAGGCCTACGTTAATCTGGGTAGGTCGAAATTCTAGTGTTAATTAACACTGAAGGGTAGGTGCCTTGCTGCTCTGCACACATCATACAGCAGCAGCTCAGTCCTCAATGTATGCAGAGCAACCGCAAACAAAAGGTGCAGCTCCGGGGTGGAATCGAAACACCGACATTCTGATCGTTAATTACATGCTCTGTAGTGTACGCACCACTACCAGCTTAGCCAACCGGGCTGCTGAATCCTTGAAATTACACCTAGTCTTGAATCACAAGCAATGAACAAGCTGTTACAGCAGCAACAAGGGATGATTAAAGAGCGTGCATGTTATGTGAACCAGAAAATACTAATTAATTTTTAAATGAATTTAAATCAGTGCATATTAGCACTATCTGCTATCCGTTGTCAACACTCATGTTTCTATTAGTGACATTCGTATGTATTTTGTCACCCAAAGCTAGGAAGTTCGTATTTCGTAAGCACACATTAGGTGGTGTTAACTACTTTGGTCCAGTGGTCCGAGTGGTGTAGTGGTTAGTAATCTTGAGTTTGAATCTTTGGATCGGAGATCAAATCTCACTGACCGCTTTTTTAAGAATGTAAATCCATTCTGGGTACGTGACTTTTGCCCAATTGTGTGTTTCTATTAGTTTAGCAATTTTGAGACTGAAGGTAGACTTTGAGCTACTCAGCAGTAAATGTGAGCAGCGCAAAGAACTTGCAAATGTTGTAGCCGAAAATAATGGCCGCGTTTTATATTTCCTGTGGAATATTGACACTCGAAACTGACAAAGTAACCACTTCTCACTCAGCAGAAGAGCTTGTTGAAAAACTAAGATTATACGCATCAGTGACTCTGAAACATCTCAGTGAACCGTTTATGCATCATACGTACAGACCACAGGTAAACTGTATGTATGTCAGACTGTGTTGTATCGAAATATATAAGAAGCAAAAGAAACTGAAAACAAAACTATTACATAGTTTAAACATAGCCTATTTTTTGACAGTTTTGACTAGGGTTGGGAGTGGCCGGAAAATTTCCAAACCGGCTTGGAAAGTTTCCGCGATAGTTGGAAACTTTTGAATTATTGGTTTCTTAGGTATTGCTGATCAGCAATGAGTCTTAAATGCAGTGGGAAGCCTTGTTCTTCAATTTTTTGCCGATCTTAAAACCACTTTGATGCCCATCATCCTATTTTGACTCTCCTGACAAGCAGCTTTTGCGTGAGAGAGTTCGTATTCGAGCAAATATGCTGTCAAATCATTGCATTGCGCCGCTGGTATGTATTTTGAAACTGAAATGATTTGCCCACCACCAAGGGGGAGGGGTATCCAAACTATTTGTGATGTTATGCGTAGGACCGAAACAGTCACCATGGCTGGTAAAACGACCATATGTAGTAGTTTTGAAAATGTTTGAAACACAAGTGAATAGTGATGTTTTTCCAAGCAACTATTGCTATATTCAGTCAGAAAGTGTAAATATTCCTGCGAAACCTAACGGCCGATTGCACCAACTTATTCTGGAGGTATTCCAGAATAGTTATTCTCAAAGTTTCATTCTCCAACTTTTCTGTAGCTTTAGTCAGTGCAATAATGTTCGCTATTTTTCAGCTATTCTTGAGCTATTCCTAAACTATTCTTGAACTATTCATCAACTTCGAGAATAACTATTCTCGAACTTAAATGTTGGTGCAATGAAAATGTATTTTATTCCTGAGCTATTCTCGAGCTATTCCTATTCCTGAACTATTCTTTGTTGGTGCAATCCGGTGTATATATAAACTCACGCTATTTGGTTTGCACGTAATTTTTCTGCCGTATGGTCATATTCAGAGTGTTTACGTGTGTGAATTAGCTTATACTCAAGTATTATTGAAATTTTACCTTATTTGGTTACTTGGAAAAATTTGGCATTCTTTATACTTGGTCCGCGACGCGTCCCGGCCCGCCACCGGCCCGGCACGGCTAGCGAAATTTCCTTACGGAAAGAACTCTAACTAAGTGTCAATTTCTATTACGCTTTAGTTTAAGTCAAGTTCATACTTAACAGTCCCGGCCATAAGATTCTGTCCCATTCCTGCGCTGGTTTTAATTGGACTCGGATTAAACGTCAATTAACAGACATTCACATTCCTGCGCTGGGCACGTGTTTACAGTAACAGCAGCTGGTCCCGCTAGAGGCGCAGGGGGGGGGGGGGGGGGGGGGGGCGGGGTGGGGTTCGGGGGGGGGGGGGTTTGGTCTGGCGCGCGGGGGGGGGGGGGGAAAACTCTTTCCTATCACTACAAGGGTTACAAAAAAAAATAAGATTTTGTTGGGGGTTGGTGGGTGGGGGTGGGGTGGGGTGGACGCGGATTCCTGCGCCAATATTAAAATAGTTGCGTGTCAACTCGTATTAACTTAACTTGAACTTACTCTAGGAGACAAAATGTTAGTTAACACTAACATTAACATTAATAATATTAATTTAACATTAACTTAAATAAATAAATTAAATTAAAATTAACTTGACGCAGGATTGGTACGAAAATGTCTATTCAATGTAACGATGATCGTTACTTGTCATGAAACACAGCACAATCAGCACATTGCCACTGCACCTTTTCCAGCGTTCATTCCAGCAAAAAACAAGTCAGTTCACTAAGCGAAAAAATAGTAAAGTATTCTCCAAATTGTTCCATCACAAACTGATATTTTGACAAAACCCTGTACGTACGTATTAGCAAGAGTACATAATAGGGAAGAGTATGACACTCTTCCCTATCCTAGCTAATCGGCCCGGACGATGCTCCGGCCGAAATAGCCCTTTTACGCCTTGATTTCAGGGGGGGTACCCCCCTCGTTTCAGCACGCTGCCAGCGCAAATTCGGTGGTGTCTTGATTTCAGGGGGGGACCCCACCTCGTTTCAGCACGTTACCAGCTCACCACAGAGTTCATGCTGGCAGTGTGCTGGAACGAGGGGGGCCGGGGGTACCTTTCCTTGAAATCAAGACACTTCCCGCATTTGAGGGGGAATACCCGAACCCCCCTGAAATCAAGGCGTAAAAGGGCCGGAGCATCGTCCGGGCCGATTAGCTAGGATAGGGAAGAGTGTCATACTCTCCCCCCTATTACTCTCTGCCCCCGGCCCAACTCCGGGGGCCCCCCCCCGGGGGCGCGGGGCGGGGGGGGCAACGCCACAAAAATCCAAAGGAGGAGCGGGGGCGGCGGCCAAGGGGGGGGGGGGGCCCCCCGCGCGGGCGCGCCCACCCCGACCCCCCCCCCCAGTGGCACTGGATCAATGCCAAGCCAACCCTGCTTGGGGTCCTCGTTGGCCCTCGGTTGGTCGGCTCCGGTGCAACGGTTGCGCTCGGGCAGGCCCGCCCGTCGCGACCCCTACTATTTTCCTCGTGGTTCGTTCTGTGGCAGGGCATAGCGGGGTGCCTGGAGCCGCAGTCTCGGGATCCACCTACGGCCATGGCGGGCCTTACGGCCCGCTGCGCTATGCTCGGACGGGCAAACAGCGCTTCTACAATGTACTCTTGGTACGTATTATATGATCGCTCCATGTGTAAGGTGTTTTTACTAAATTTTGACCTATGACCATAATTAAATGTTTGGCAGGTTGATTCTTTGGTTTGAGTTTGACACCTGTACTCGGTATATAACGAAATTACGCTTCAGTTTACGTTTCATTACCGCCTTTACATTAATTCTTGCATCCATAGAATTTATTGCTATTATAATGCAACTGGCGCAGGAATGGACCACCCAGCGCAGGAATGGACCACATAACGCAAAAGTATGATACTAAATTGGTTGAAAAACTTGACGTGCGCAGGAATGGGACGACACCGGCCATAATTAGGATACCTATTTTCGCGAAAGCGAAGACCTTTTCTTCGCGGCTTCGCGAATATTTCCCGGTCGTAATTAATAACCACTTTGCACATTCCTTCGTAGGTCAAGGGGTCAGCCTGCTAATGCACATAGGCGTAAGTGCGCATAGCTTACGTATTTCACGCATATGTACATATGTAGCCAGACTGGGCCTTGGCACACTAGCTGCAAATATTTTACAGCTTGCCTTCGTGCTATTTTAATGTTCGCAAATTCGCGAATGGCCTTCGCATCTTCGCATTTGCGAAGACAAAGGGACGCTATTTCTGGCCGGGACTGTAACTTTTGAACTCAGCAACACAAAAAGAACAAGTTTGAATCTGTTGCAGTGAACATCAGTTTTGTTCACGGAAGAAAATGTTCGGTTTTGTTCACGGAAGAAAATGTTCGAGTGAAGATCATGTGAAGACTGAAGAATAGTTAGGCGGCTTTAGTCACAAGTCACGACTCACGATTGTGCGCGGTGTATTCTCAGTAATTTATAACTAAGTGCAAAGAGGCTAAATTGACTGTGAAGTTTTGAATGTCTACTTAACAAAGTTTTGGTTGTCTCTTAAGTTTGACGTCGAACTTAAAAAGAATTATTATTTATGTAAGCTATTGAATCAACAAAAAATAGCTACCATATGAGCTATTACGTTCAAACATAGCTCAGTAAGGTCTGTCAAGTGTAATTTTGGAAAAAAGCGATGGTTTTGTAATTTTCAAATTTTTGTGAAACGTTTCCGGAAATTTCCGGAAATTTCCGAAAAAATAAAATTTTCTGAAATTTCCCAACTCTAGTTTTGACATTGTGTCTGACAAAATCTTTAGAAGCTACATACATTGTCAAGAGCGGTTGGCCCATTTGGTAGTGAATTAAGCATTTACTAAGCATTTGATCTCAAATAGAAAGTGTGGAGTTTCGATACCACACCGGTACTCAACTTCTACTGAATAGTTACAGTAGCTGTCCTTCAACTTGCGTGTAGGTACGTCTTTTCGTTTAGCAAGTACATACGTATTACGTACATACCTACATGCCTTTTGAGTGTAATTATTTAACAAAAGCAATTCTACCTACCCAACAAGCTCTTCTGCTGAGTGAGAAGCGGTTACATTGTGAGGTTTGAGTGTCAATATTGCACAGGAAATATTAAACGCGGCCATTATTTTTGGATAAAAGATTTTCAAGTCCATCGTGCTACATTTACTGCTGAGTAGATCGAAGCTGTCATAAGAAAAAACTGATAAATTTGTTAGGTCAAAAGCTTATTTCGAAAAATTAAATCAAAAATTACAGTCTCATTTAAAAAATCTGGTCTCGCCGAGATTCGAACTCGGTTCCTTCGATTCAAAGTCATAAGCACTAACCACTGTAAGCTCCTTAAGCTGAGTTTCAACTTTGGTTGAGAAATTGTGAAAGTCACAAGCAAACAGAAGTGTATAGTAAATGTTGACATGGGATAAATAATACTGTTGATATGTTGATATCAAAGAATATAAATATAATTTGTCGAGTTATGTTTCATGACACATGTACGCCTCCATACCATTTTTGATCATCTGCTGTATTAATCATCATCAGCTGTGTGTTTCGTTTGAAAAATCAAAATCAAAATTTGTTTCGTTTCATTAGGTGTGATCGATTTAAGTATATTATGTGCAATTTTTCAAGTTTGCATATCAGCTCGGTTGGCTCAGTTAGTAGTGCTGCGTGCATCTACAGAGCATCTGATTACTGATCAGAATGTTGGTGGTTCGATTCCACCCCGGAGCTGGATGTTTTGCATTCTACGGCATTTTCAGAGCATGACAGTTCAGTCAAGTTGCATGATATTATGACAGAGCTGCGAGAAGTACCTAGCCTTCTAGTGTTAATTATTAACACTAGAAATTCGACCTACCCAAAATAACGTAGGAGTTTGAAAATCTGAATATAGTATATACGCGGCCCTCGGGGGCCGCGTAAAAACACAAAGGACTTCAGATTCTGAATATAGTACATATTATTTCGCTATCGCGGAAATAAATTCCTTACTTAGCCCTAGAGCCACGCCGACCCATGAACACATTTATTTACCATTTATTTATTTATGGTAAACCACTGAATGGTATAATTTACAACAGAACGTTACGTGTTTTTTTCTACATTGGTTTTCCTCGCATGCGCGGTTTATTGCGCGGACTCCTTCTAATTTCGCTGTATTCTGCCATTATGAGCACCACCAACCCGGGATCGCGCAACCGAGCAGGACCGCTCCGATCTGCAGCGAGCCGCTGCAGCCGCCGTCCATGATGTTGTTGCGTCCCTGGGCGGGCGTCCCCTCGCCACTCCGGACAATGAGACTGCAGGCCGCAACAACGTTGGCCCTTCACCCCGGTGAGGGATGACCCAGCGCGCATGGTGGCCAATGGGACCCTACGGTAGACCTGGGGGTCGTGGGGGCCTTTTGCGGCCAGTTTTTCCAAGTGTCTTCCCTGGGTTTCCGGGCTAGCGGTGGTCTCCGGGTCTGGGACAGATACTACAGCACTTCCTGGCCTGGCATACTCTCATAACGTTTATTGGTTTATTGCGCGGTAACAACGTGAGCGGCACAACAGTACAAGCAATAATTGTATTAGGACGTTTCTTCGCTCAAAGTCTGGCTCGATGAAATAGTCTGAGCTGCAGGCGCTCTTCGCCTGTTCCTGTATGTATCTTTTTTGCTGGTCTCGAGCGCCCTGCCTTGGAGATGCTAGGCGGTTAGAATTTTGGCTTGTGTGTGGGGGCGGCACGCTTACTATGGGTCCGATGGTGTTAGGTCCCGCAGAGGCGGCCATGGTTGATGAGGCGAGCGGTTCGTGCGCGGCTTGCCATGGGGCGAGCTTGGGATCGTCTGAAGGCTGGAAGGAGGCCTTAGGGTCAGAAGTTTTTGTGATGAGTAATAGCGTCGACGCAGCGTGAGGGGAGGCTAGCGTGTTGTTCGCTGATATACGTTTTGCCCCTCCGGTTGGTCGTTCTTCGCTCGGGGGACGTGACGACGAAGTGTGGGTCATCTGGTGCGAGGCCACGTGGCCGAGTTTTATGCGTGAAATTTCGGAAAACCTAAAAATCCTGCAAATGCCAACATGCAGAAAAGGACTTCCGCAGCTCGACTACGGATGCTGTTGGTGGTGCCGACTTACGAACTAGTTCTCTGAGAAAACGGGTGTGACTGCCAGTTTACGGATGGGAGGACGGCTAAGTAGGCAACGCAACCCCCGGAATAGTGTCACGGGGGACCCCCTTAGGGTCTGAGAAGCCGACTCCCTATTCCCCACTTATGGCGCTACAGTTACTATAACTCTGCCCCCTCCTGGGTTAGTGCTAAGCTAGTCATAGAGCACTAGCCATGGATGGGCCGGCAGCGGTGAACCGTTTTGGCCCACCGATCTCACGTGGGCAAAAAAGTGGCGAATGGCGATCAGATACGTTTTTAGGGTATTCCTCGAAACGCTGGCCAAGATGGCTTGAACGACTTCGACCACATATTTGGGAGGGAAGCTGTACAAAAGCATGTTTCTCAACCAGGCAGCTGACTTGAACAGATCTGAAATGCAAACTTTAAGCACTCTCAAGCCTAGGTAATGTCGTGGGGTGGGAGGGGGGCGGGCACTGTTGTAAATTATACCATTCAGCCTGCCGCTCACAATGGTAGTTCGCGCTGAACACTGAATTACATTTCATGTAATCCAGTAAGGGTAGCTCACTTGCATAATGTAGTGCGTATATGCAAATGAGCTTCTGTATGTTTGGGTCGGCGTGGCTGTGCAGCAGTAAGTTCTAGTACATTCTGCTCTGCTCTCTTCACTAATTAATGAAATAACAGCAGTTAGCTTTCTTTAAAGAAACTAAAAACTGTAAAACGCTTAACAGCACCACAGACGCTTACGCTTATTGTACTTGGCTGTGTCCCGTTAAGGCCACACGAAATTAAGTCAGGATTAAAATCGTCCCATAAGGTCCACACTGTTTTGGGTGTTTCGTTAAGGCCACATTTGTAGCGTTAAGGCAGCAATAATGTTTGATTGTATAATACTAGTTTTGAATCAAAGATAAATAAATTTGACGTCTGACGTAATTGATAAGAAATGTTATCAATTAACGGCAAGTAAGGTAAACCACCATTACAAAATCGGAACTGAAAATAAGCGCAAAATTTTTCTTTCAGATTCAGAATGTAGCACATATTTACGCAGCCCCCAGAAGGTGCCGTAAAAGAAACTGCCAGTCGTGTTAAACCACGAACCTCGGGGCTCTTGGAATTTGGGCATGAAAGGCGAAGGACACGAGGGCGAAATTGACCGTGCGCCAAAGCCCAAGTGGAACATGTTGGAAACCACGACAAGTCGCCTAGACCTCAGACTCCGGCGGATTCGCGGATTCATCAAAATAGCTGCAAAGCCCTCCACAAACATCCAACACGGCCCAACGGGTAAGAATCAAAACGCAACAATTGAGAATTTAAATTTTATTCGAAGCCAAACAACAAGTGTAACAAAATTGAGGGAAACGAGTAAAAGCCTAGCTTATATGATCAAGGCCCAACTCCTGACAAACCTATTCCTAGTCTGATCGGTGCATAGCGTCAAAACTACTTGACCCCGTTTCAAAATCGCCAGCACCACCCTTTGAAGGAGTCATTATTATGAGTCAATATTACTAAATTTAAACGTGTTTATTTTTAGAATAATAGTTATATATGTTACATTGTCAGTTACAAACTAATTCAATAATAAAGAAAAATAAATCTTCCGAAAATTTCCAAAAACTTTCTAAAATCAAATTTTCTGCTCTGCTCTTTTCACTAATTAATGAAATAACAGCAGTTAGCTTTTTTTAAAGAAACTTAAACTGTAAAACGCTTAACAGCATCACAGACGGATTACAGTAATTACGTGATTGTATTGACACATTTCGTTTTAATTGGGACGTCCTGCTACGCTTATTGTAATGAAAAATTATTATTTGTACCTGCCAGATTACTTCCATTTACCCCCCTCATTAATATTTGAAAGTACTTGCAAAGTACTCCGTAGTGACCTTTGTATAACCCTTGTAAGTGCATACAGCTTAGACAATAGATGTAGACGGCTGGATGTTTGACATGGACTACTTGTCCGCCTCCGTTTGAATTACAATCTTGGAAGAATTACAATAAAAGGAATGAAAGTAGGTTAAACGACCACAAACCAGTTGAACATAGCCTACAGTTATATTTCTTCCACTTTTCAATTTTGACTATTTTAAAATAATACAGTTTCGCTTTACTTCTTTCACAAAAACGACAGTGTTCTTGGAGGTTGCGCAGTGATGTACCCAAAATAGTTGGATGTATACGAGAAAAACTTTGTATAGTACCTGACTAGTTTATCGGTCAACCTAAGACGGCGAGTCCAGCTTCGAAGGTTTGAAATGTTGTTAATTAAATTATTCTGTAATAATTTTACTTTTTTACATATGTTACAAGTGTGATATTACGTTGAACACTACAGTAGTCAGCCAGGTTTTTACGTGTGTGTGCATGTGTCGGTGTATGTATGAATGGGTCACAAACCAGCTGTGTTTACATCACAGTAAAGGTCACTAGGGAGAAATCTGTAAGTATTCTAAAATACTATTTAGGGAGGTAAATGGAAGTAATTTGGCAGGTACGTAAAATTACTATCCTGTTGTAATTGGCTGACAGGAGGATATTTGACAATTAGGGTTGAGATTTTCTAGGAGGTTTTCAAGTTCTTGTAGGAGACCTATAAATAGCTCGCTTTTAGAAATAGATAAGATAGGCATTTAAGGTTATAAATTAGGTAAGTAAAGAGAAAGTTAAGGTAATACGTACCGTAGCTAGGCCATTAGGGGAAGGGAATCAGTTGGAACGCATCCTTTACATACATCGTCCCCGTTCAAACATCCAACGAGAATATTTATCCGTTTAGTTCTAACGGTTGGTGTGGTCAAAAGATTGTGTGACCAGCTAAGTGTTGAATTTAACAATGGTAAGATTAAATAAACATGGCGTGAAGCATTATCAAAAACAACTTAGAGTGTATGGACTGGTGCGAGTTCAGGACCTGTTGCACAGCACTTTTTATAAGTAAATAGGTCCAATAGGTGAATAGCTATTGTTCAGTTTGCGTCGCATAAAGCAATAAATTAATAAGCAATAAGCAATAGGCTCAATAGGTGGACGCTTACGTCAGTTCAATAGGTGTTTTGCAATAGGGGCAATAGGCAATCAGAAATTAATAGAACACTTATTACTTAATAGACCTATTGCACGGCACTTATGAATTGTGTCTAATTTTTGATAAGTGTATTATGTACATATATGGTACCTATTGTAGCGTTTGTTTTTTCAATACGATGCAAGTTTTTTAATTTTTTTCAAGTTAATAAATTATATACCTATATCTGTTTGTCCGCCAAATTTTAGAACAATTGATTATGCATGGGTACGAGGAATAAACCATAAACCTTATAGTAGATTTTTTTACGTGTGATTTTTTTCATGTGATGGTAAAAATGTTGCATAATAATTGATACTTGTGTTTATTAATCAAATTTCAAAGATTGAGCTTTGCCTCACTCAACTTTTTGAGTGCCGCTATCTGAAAACAAGAGCTATAGACAGTAGGGCAAAAAAGTTAAACTTTAACTGAAATAAAAAAGTTAGGGGTCTTACTTTAACTTTAACTTTTACTCAAAAAAAAGTTAGAGGTTTTACTTTAACTGTAACTTTAACTTTAACTTAAATGAAAATGGTTTGACTTTTTTGCCCTTAGACAGTTATACTTTGCTTACTCAAACATTACATATTATAATAACAAGTTTTTCTGCTGAGTGAGAAGTTGTTACAGTGTGAGGCTTGAGTGTCAATATTCCAGAGGAATTATAAAACGCGGCCATTATTCGTAAATAAAATAATTGTTCAACTCCAATTTTCGAACACATTTATTGCTGAGTAGCTTCAAAGCTTTACTGCTAAATTATAAAAAAAATTTAAAATTAATTAATTAAACATTCTAAATAGCATAATTGATTATTTAAAAATTAAGCCTTACCGAGTTTTGAACTCGGGTCACTGGATCGAGAGTCCAGAGTGTTAACCACTACACCATAAGGCCATGACAAGTGTCTATGGACAATGATTAATGTACGTTTTGATGCCGCACTAAGTGACCAATAAAAAAATATCTTTAGCAAAATATGAATGTTGTGAGGCAAGAGTTGTATTACTGGAGCCACAAATCAATATTGAAGCTCATCAGACATCACAGTGTTACCTGTAATTTTCAACTGGCACACTGCACACCTTGCTAGGTGTCGTGAGTTAGATAGTTTTCGGCGATTTGTAACTGTCAGTCCGATTAGTTCAGCTGGTAGAGCAACGGACAGGGAAACGGAGGGTTCGTGGTTTGATTCCACTCAGGCCGTAAACTTTGTCTTTCTTCGATAGTTTTAGAACATCGTGCGTGTTCTTTCTGAAACTAAAGCGCAAGATCGCCCTACTTGCCCTTCTAGTGTTATTCAACATTGGAAATTCGACCTACCCGATTTAACATAGAAACCTGAAATTCTGACAATAGTATATACGCGGCCCCTGAGAGGGCCGCGTAAAAATAGTTTGTAGCGTGAAACACAAACGCTGTAATTAATATCAAACAATATATGTCCATGCACACATGCGCGTGTGCAGGGCACCCATAAAACCTATCGTTAAATCTAGGCATGGGCACGTTTACAAAATTCTGTAAACATTTAAGGGGGTAATTGCGTTTTTAGGTGTTTTTTTAAAAAACCATAGCTCAGCGTTTACAAATTCAAATCACAAGCGGTCTTTTGCATTAGGTAGAACAATATCTTTCCTAAATGTATGCCATGCCTTGAAATTTAACCTGTGATTTTCTTTCCAGTATAAGCGACTAAAGAAAGGTCCTTTCCAAAATATTAAAATTTTTTGCAAAAAGTTTGCGCCACAGCTCTGAATCATACGATCATCTGTTGGGGCTGAAAGTTGGTAAGGTTTTTAACATGTTTAAAATCCCCAGGCATGTCCCCCACTTTTTTAGTAACTAGTCAATTTACTGAGAAAATAGCTGAAAACCAAACGCACCGAAAATTTAAGATATTTTCTTGTAATTAAAACCCTCTAAAAATGTCCACAGGTAAAATTTCAAAAAAGTGAGAGACATGCCTGGGGATTTTGACCTTTACAATACTGTCCCAAAAATTTATGCTCAGGCGTCGCTTCTAACTTGAGTACTGGTGGCCCAAAGTTTACATAGAAATCATAAAAACCTCGAAAACGCAACTACCACCTTAAACGTTCGCATTTACAAATGCAAAAACGCGTTTAAACGGTTCACACCGTTTAAACGTGCCCATGACTAGTTAAAACACCTATTCGACGTATGAAAAATCACCTGTTGCAGTACTAGGTATTTTATGCAACAGGCTATAGACCCTATTGCCGATTGGACCTACTGGACCTGTGACGAAAGTCACACACAATCTGTAACTTGCGCAATGCGTGGGCGCAAAATTAAAAATGCTGCAGCTTGCTGGTGTTTTGACTTAAGGGGGTAATTGCGTTTTTAGGTGTTTTTTTGGAAAGCCATAGCTGGGCGTTTGCAAATTCAAATCACAAGCGGTCTTTTGCATTAAGTAGAACAATATCTTGTTAAATGTATGCCATGCATTGAAACTTGACCTTTGATTTTCTTTCTACTACACGCGGCTAAAGAAAGGTCTTTTCCAAAATATCAGAATTTTTTACAAAAAGTTTGCGCCACAGCTCTGAATCATACGATTACCTGTTGGGGCTGAAAGTTGGTCAGATTTTTGACATGTGTAAAATCCCCAGGCATCTCCCCCACTTTTTTAATAACTAGTCAAATTACTAAAAAATTAGCTAATCAACGAACGCACCGAAAATTCAATATATTTTCTTGTAAATAAAGCCCTCTAAACATGTCAACAGGGGAAATTTCGGAAAAGTGAGAGACATGCCGTAGGATTTTGACCATTACAGTAATGGTCTCGGTCGGCCTAGGTCCTCGTTGCTGTTTGTTTGGTCAAGGTTCTCGGTTGGGCCTGAGCGCATGTAAACCTCAGCAGGCCGTAGCCAAAAATTACAGTAATATCAGGACTTATATTGCATCACTGTGTATACGTGTGTGAGTGCAATAAATAAATTACACTGTATATTATATGTCGGTTACATTGGTTCCCCTGACTTCTTTGAGGTTGTTTTGGCTGTTGTTTTACTGAAGCGGCACGTGCATACTGCATAGTAGCGGTAGAATTGCTTAATAATCAATGGCACTGGCTACAGTGCGGAAAGCTGCCGGTAAGCATGGGCACGGTTAATATAATCATTAACCGCATAACCGATATTTCGGTTAATGCACTAACCGGTTAACCGTCGATTAACCGATAATCGGTTAACCGGTTAATCGATAACCATTTAAACTTAACTACCGTTAACTTAATGGTTATTGGTTATGCAATGGCCATTTGTACACATAAACTTAGTACGACTAAATTGATGACCATAAGACATGACTGAAACGTGGTATCTCTGTGTGGTGAAACAGCACATGGTCAAAATTAAACGTCGACCCCTTTTGGAACGGTTAACCAGTTAAGGGGGCGATCTGAGTAACTTCCAATAAGTCAAATTGCTATAATTTTCTGTTTTTTCGTGATACGAACTATTTTGCTTAAGTGCATTCAAGATGAACACCAGGCAAGCATTTTGGTGAGTCTCGAAACAATTTAGCAAGTTTTATGACTGTATCAAAATTGAAATTTTGAAAAATTTGACTAATTTTTGAAATGACGTAGCTCAATGGTACCTCAACCAAATTTAACCATCTATAGCTTAAATTAAAGACAGTTATCTTGCCGAGGTGCCATTTTTGTTGAATTTTTGAATTGTTGTTGTTGAATTGTTGAATTTGCAATAAATTTTTAGTTATTTTAATTTTTATCAAAAGTGACGTTTTAAAAAGCTTATCATATTGAGCCAAATTATAATAATTACAATTAATTCAAGAAGTTCGGCGCCTCCATGTATATCTGCTCTAACAGTCTGCAAAGTTTCATCCGCATCGGTTTTCGCAGCTGACAGTAATCTTAAAAAAATATACGCTATAGCCCAATTTCAGAAACCTGAAGTTTGCCTACACATACGTATTTTCCAAAAAATAGAGCTGATTTTTCTGTGTTAAAATCCGTAGAGAAAAGTTTTAGAAGCCAAAAAGTAGCTAACGAAGAATTAGTTTGAAAAATAGCGTATTTTTGTCAATGTTGGTCAGCGTATTTTGGAAAATTTTTTAGAAAGGTTTGCCTACACAAACGACTTTTTTAAAAGTTGCAACTAGCAATTAGCTACATAGAACTGCTTCAAAAAGTACCAAAAGCCATATAGAATTTTTTGGTATATCGATTTGAAGATTTTTCTCATTGAAAAATAGGTTAAAATTTCAAGTTAAACAAAATTTGACATTATATACATCAAATGAAAGCTTATTTAATTTGCAATAACTTTTCTTCTTGAGTTAATGAACGAAAACGTTTGTGAAAAATTTTATCGCCCAAAGTCGGTTATTCAGAGCGCCACCTTAACCGATTATATAACCGAATTTTTTTGGTTGACCGATTAACCGATCGGTTTCTGTTAACAGCTCGGTTAATTGTGTTAACTGGTTAACCGAAAAATTTTCGGTTATCTGGTTAACCATCGGTTAACGATAACCGTGCTAATGCCTAGCTGTAGGTTACGAAATTAAAGCGAATAAGTTGTTGCACTGTTGTGTAGGTTATTGGATTGCCTTGGTTTTGGTTCTTGTGTTCCTTACTGCGGTCGGTTTTTCTCAGTGAGAAGAAGAATACGTGTTGCTGATTATTTTTCTTGTATTTACATAGAAGAAGTAAGTCAATACGGAATGCTAACTGCTCAGAATCAAGATCGAGCAGGTCAAGTAAAAGTGATAGCTACTGGTACGACCTGCCAAGGTTACAGCTTCATACTTCAGGCTTAGGACACTGCCAGGGGCCTGAGTATTTAGCAGCTCTTAATTCACAATCCAATTTGCATGCTTTATTGTTAGAGACAAGTATGAAAATGGGGAACCTAATCGCACAATTTTTGTTAAAAATGGAACTATTTTTAGAGGACAGCTGGGTGAAAATTTTAAAGACTTTATTGATACGTACGACAGAATTGGACTGGCTAACGGTTGCACCCCAGAAACTAAGGCAAGTTATTACCAGCTTACTGGAGAGGCTACGCAGCGGAAGTTTGGAATGATTTACCCGCTGGAAATCAGGCCGCATGGGAACAGGTAAAAAACCTGCCTAGAGGAAAAACTTGTGCCTCCAAAAGTAACTAGTATACACAGTAGTGAGTTACATAGACAAACTCAGTTACTCAGGGTGCTACGGAGACTGTGCAGCAGTTCGCCAGGGCTATTACGGAGTTAGCTATGAAGGCCTACCCAGCATTACGATCTGAAGCTTGGGAAAACGTAATGCGTGAATTTTTTATCAACAATTTATAGCCAGACTTAAGACGACTAGTTCTAACTGCGGGGCCTAATAAGTTTGATGCGGCAGCTGCGACCGCAAGGGAGCAGGAATGTTTTGATTCATTAGATAAACCCCCACAAATGTAATCAATTATGTGAATGGTGACAATTCCTGGCAGGATCAGAAAGGACATATGGTTATGTTGCAGGAGCAGGTTCAAAAGTTGGCCGCAGAGGTGAAGTCAATCAAGGAGCAAACAGCACAACCAAGACGTGACACCCAAGTAGGTAATCAAGCACGAGCCTTGAACGGTAAACCTAGGTGTTTTCATTGCGGTTGTATTGGACATATTAAAATGCGTTGTCCCTCCCTACAGACAATCAGCAACACAACCAAACCCAAGCCCCAACGGATAAGATTCGAAGAGCAACCACGAGTTAACAGGCGTGATCAGGCACATTGCGTTGATGACGAACACACGGTTGAAACAAACACGATTGATAACTTAACCCTTTATTTCCCAGAGCTACCATTTGGCACATCACGTGATGAATACCCAATCGGGGGCCATAAAACTTGATTTGTTCATTCTATTCAGCTGAACTTCAAATTGTTTTTTCAGAAAGCTTAGATCCTTCTATTTAGTGGCCAAATTTTGAATCTTTTGCCACACAACAAAACCTATGCTTCCATAAGCAATGTGCAAATTTAACTTTTTTTTCATCGCAAAAGTAGTCTTTTCTTCGTGACCTCATCAAGATTTTGGGTTGCGCCGCCAGCAGTCAACTTTGTATGCATCAGATACAACAAATGTTGTACTCTATTGCTAGTCTTCAATTATGGCAAGTGCACGACTTTTGTGTTAATACTCTAGGGGGAGGTACATATTATGCCTGAGCGATGGCTCAATTTTTTCACAAATTCCCAACTTTGAGCGCTTATAACGCAAAAACGGTGCGTCCTAGACAATTAATCGACTGACTATGTTTTGTGCACCATTTATTTCTCTACGGAATGGTGGTCTCGCGATCTCTCCACGATGAACGTAACTCGAGCAATGATCAAAAAATTAGAAGGTGTCAGAATCAGGCTGCCTGGCGCGAGATGCTCTGGGCATTAAAGGGTTAATTGACGCCATTCAGCAAAGTACGACAAGCATTTTAACAACAAAATGGAAGGCTTATTGGGCGTATAATTGAGAAGGAATCTAACAGTAATTTGGTTAGTATGATAGATCATGTACAAAAACAGCCAGAACCACGCATGTCTTGCTGATTTTGATACTGAGGCCCGTATTCACATACTAAGTGTAACGCTTAAACTTAGTGTTTACACTTAGTGTTAGCGCTTATAAGCGCTAAGTGTTATTCACATACTTAGTGTTTATTTAAGCGCTTAGCAAACACTAACGCTTAACTTAGCGCATCAATTTTGTATTCACATACTTAAAATTTAGTGTTTGGCCTAGAATTAAGCGCTTAAGTTTAGGGACCTCGGGAGCTCCCTAAGCGCTAAGCGTTTAGTTAGTGGATGGTGTGGGGAAGGGGTAGGGAGAGTGGGGGAGGTTCTTGGCCGCCATGGGAAGGAAGGGCATGCAATTTAGGATATATTAGTGACATTTTCCGACCAATTCGATCCGTTTTGCTCGTTTAATCGCCAAAAACAAAAAATGCACTTTGTTGTCCAAATTCGTTTTTTTACATTTTTGAGTAGAGCATCTAAATCGAAGTAATTTTTCTTCAAGAACTTCTATTTGAAAATTTATATTTTTCACGATATTCCCCCTGAAACATGTAGAGCTGATTTTGCATTTCTCAGGAATCCACCTGCTGAAAACATTTTTTACAAATTTATAGTTCGAGAAAAATATATATTATTAATAAGAAATAGTAATTTAAATAAATCTATAATCGGATTTATAAATACCAAATGAAAATGCCGATAAATAACGAATTCCGGATCCACATCAAGCAGGGAGCGCACTCCAAGCCAAAGCCAAAACTAAGCACAAAAGTTGCTAAACGCTAAGTTTAGTATTACACTAATTTTTAAGCGTTTATTTTGTGAATAACAGTTTAGTACAAATTAAGCGCTAACACTTAGCAAACGCTTAGCGTTAGTATGTGAATAACTCTTAGTATGTGAATTCGGGCCTGAGAGTTTTACTTTAAAACCACATTTTTGATAAACCGAATAAAAAGTTTCAGCTAGAAAAGCAAAAAGTTACATACTAAAAATTATGTGAATACTTATGGTTGAGGTGGAGTTATCGTTTGCCGTATACAGTACAATGTAGTGGCAATTACGTGAATTGTAATTCGTCCAAAATTTTTAACAAAACAAGCACCTTATTTTTAAGGATTTGTAATTTGATTTTTGCCAGCTTTATTCAAGGTTATGAGGTAACTCATTTGGACCTTTATGTAGTTAGAAAATAGAAATAACAGAAATAGCTATATTCTTTTAGAAAAGAAACTTGTGCATTAATATTTTTTAGCTCTGTGTTGTTGTAGTGCCTACAGTCCTGGCTTGACGTTAGCTAAGAGCAGCACTATGGCATTGTTAATGCTTGTGTCTCGCAAATCGTACATAGTTCTTGGTGCCACATTTACTCATAGGCCGTGACCACATAGTGCACTACTGTGACGGATCTGATTTCAGTAAATCTTCAGTTGAATATCATACAAATTGTACCATTTTATCCTGTAAAAAGTTAACCAAATAACTGCAACTTTTTTGCGATTTTTTACAACTTTTTTAAAAAACCAGCCGAAAGATCAGTGCGTAGCCAAGATCAAGTTGAGGGAGAGGCCAACGTCCTTTCTGCACTGAAAATTTGCCCCCGGCCCCCGGGATACGCCACTGCGAAGGATCTTTATTAACTTTTTTTGCAGTTTTTTGATCAACGAGCCTTGTTTTATTTTGCTAGTTTTCTGCTCTATATATATAGTGGTGCGGGGAAAAACCCTATTATCAACTTTTCGGGTCATCCTGTGCTGCACATAAATCGGATCCATTAATGCTCGCAGTCTCGCGGCTGTTATAACGGCCATTTTTCGCCTAACTGTTGCACTAATAAAATAGATTTCAACTACTCACGTTTCTGATTCTGAGTAATAAGTCTCGAAACTTTCGGGAAAAAAACCGTATGCGGGGAAAAAACCCAAAAAGGTGGGGGGGATACGGCAAAACTTTTACCTTATTGGACCTTTTTACTACGTTCTTAAGCTGCGTTACTACGCTGCACTGCTGCTGATGTTTTCGAGAGACAGTGGTGTACATAGAAAAAAATGTGGGGGGGGGGGATAACTCAAGGATTTTTCGTAATGGGTTGAAGTGCACATTTCAGTAAGTTTAACATTAAAAAAACGCCTTAGAAATGCAACATCACTAAATCACATAAAAAAACGCCTTAGAAATGCAACATCACTAAATCACAAAGTTGCATGGGTCTGGGAGCGGCAGCCCCCAGAAAAAATTGGAGATTTTTGTAAATTTTAGGCCGAATTTGGTTAACTAGAGACGTATCAAAATTTTTTCCGACAGGAAAATTAAAACAAAAGATGGGAACGTCACATCAGACAGTGTATTAGACACTAGACAAGTAAATGCAGTATAATAATATACTCGCGCATGCATGCATATATAGGCTTTGATGACAAAAGATAATAAGGAATAGTAAGCCACAGAGTGGCAGGGGTCTGGGGGGCGGCAGCAATCGATTTCAAAATCGATCTTCAAAATTGGGGAAATTTTGCGGTTTTGATGCCAAATTTCATCAATTTACGGCCATTTTTGGTATGCGGCTCCAAAAAATTTTCTTTTGCTCCGGGCAAAAGGGGGGATATATCCCCTATATCCCCCCACCGTCCGCCCTTGGTTCTATTAGCAGTGTTTATAAACTCAATTTCATCGTGTTCTTCGTGCAGTGGCGTATTTAGGGGCTGCACCCATCCCCTTAGCGGATTGAGCCCCCCCCTTAGAGGGTCGCAGCCCCCACCCCTTGGAGCGGCACTCCGTGTTCTACAACTCTTAGGCTGCAGTATGGACTAAACAAACGGGTTCTCCTACACCCAAGTGACTCACAATATTTCTTCAAAAATGACCATTTTGGCAGAAATTTTTTAGTATTTAAAAAAGCATTAAAATTAGCTGTTTTCGCTTATTACGTTAGAAACGGTGAACAAACACGGCCCGCGTCTACCCGCGGCTACAAACACCGCCAGCGTCGTCTTAGATTTAAACGGTACGCAGCAGCTAAAGCCTAGGATTAAGTGCAGTTGGAGACGCACAAGGCGGACGGTGGGGGGGATACAGGGGATCTTTTATATCCCCCCCTTATGCCAGGGCCGGTATTCATAAAAGTCGGGATAAAAAGCTAGGCTTTTTATCCGTAAGTCTGGCTTGAAAAAGCCGAGTTAAAAAGTCTGGCTTGCGCACAAGC
This sequence comes from Trissonchulus sp. WLG1_4, assembly GCA_030248245.1. NCBI lineage: Eukaryota > Metazoa > Nematoda > Enoplea > Enoplida > Ironidae > Trissonchulus > Trissonchulus sp. WLG1_4. Next base: position 29,804 of record JASANF010017676.1, read on the forward strand.
TTGGATTTTTATCCGAGCTTTTTGGTCAATCCAGGCTTGTTCAAGCCTGGCTTTTTATTCGAGCTTTTTATTCATAATGAAAAAATCAATAAAATATACGTGGAAGCCGGGATTATAATCCGAGCTTGATTTTTATGAATACCATAAGCTCGGCTTTTTATCCCAGCTTTTATGAATACCAAAAAGCCTGGATAAAAAGCCGAGCTTGGTTTTATGAATACAAAAAGCCGGGATTTTAAGCCGGGCTTGCTCAAAGCTCGGATAAAAAGCCGAGCTTGCACTTTTATGAATACGGGTGCAGGAGCAAAGAAAAATTTCTTGCAACCGCTTACCAAAAATAGCCGTAAATTGACGAAATTTGGCCCAAAATTTGAACAATTTTCTCCGGAGGCTGCTCGCCTCCGGAACCAACGGGCTAAGTAAATTTAGCTTCGCTGTTTCATATCGCTACTGTTGTTACATGATCAACATTGCGTGAAGTACCCATTAGTGGTTACTATGAAAGAAAACATTTGTGCATTTAGGGGGTAAATTTTGATATGACTCCAGTTGAGCAAATTCGGTCTAAAAATTGAAAAAAATCTCCAATTGCTTTCTGGGGGCCGCGGCCCCCAGGCCCAGACCCCCGCTACTTTGTGGCTTAATTATGTTTAGTTTGTTGACGCGAATTTAAGCAATAAAATTGCTAAAAAGTGCACTATAACTCATTACAAAAAATCATTTCCCCAATTTTTTTCTGTGTATATACGCCATTGTTTTTCAAGACGTATAGATATTCATCGAAAACACGGTCGACTACAACTAGTAACGCAGTTTGTGAATATAGTAAAAAAATCAATTAAGGTAGAATATATTTATGCCGTACCCTCCCCCTTTTTGGAGGTCACGGTCCGCCCCTGGGGGGGCATATATACATGTACACAGGGTCTCGGTCTGGGGGGGGGGGGCTTGTCCCAGAATTTTTGAAATGTTATGGGGGCTTGTCCCGACGTTTTGGAGGTCTGAACGGACAAAAACGCAAAAATTTCCCATTTTTGCCAAAAAAGGGCAATTTTTTGGCCAAATTTGGCTATTTTTAGCAATTTTTTCGCTTTTTGCTCATTTTTGAAGCATTTTACGGCAATCTGGGGCAAATTCGGACTGTTCGGACAGCTTTCTTTCAGCATCAAGGGGGGGGGGGCTTGTCCCGGTGGTTCAAATTCGAGGGGGGCTTGTCTCGGAATCTCAAATGTAGGGGGGGGGGCTTGTCTCGGAATCTCAAATCTGGGGGGGGGGGTGGCTTGCCCCCCCCCCCAGACCGCCCCATGTACATCTGTGGGGGGGGGGGGTAGAGGACATATTTTTTTAGTAGACCACCTTGGGGGAAGCATTTTTGCTTCCAAAACCCCATAATTTTCTGAGGTATGATGACCCCCCCCCGAAATCTGAACCCTCAGTGAGGGACGTTTTCGTAATTTTTTCAGAAACCTGTGTTTTCTCCGTTATAATCGTGTTTAAATGGAGTCCAAATAATGTTAACAATTTAGAAAACAAGGCCACGTTGACCCCGTTCTTTCCGAAAAAATGGCCAAATTCACCAGAATAATCATCCAATTTTTGGCAAAATTCAAACTAGGCCTCAATTTAGATTTGGGCTTAGGCTTAGTATCTGGCTTAGGGTTAGGCTTAGGTACTAAAAAATTGAGATTTCCAAGAAAAATCCTGCCAGCTTAGCGTAGAGAATCCTGCCAGCTAAGCCTAGACGATGCCTTAAAACATCAGAACGCACTCAAAACTATCCAAAAACAAAGATTATCGCCTTTATTGGCTTCAAGGTTTGGCCTACGTTCACTTCTCAAAACACTGAAAATGCAATTTTCAAGGGGTCATAGGCCATAGCTTAGAAAAAACAAATTTATGGATAGGGGGGTTCTATTACAAAAAAAGCTTCCCTTGATGTGCATTGTGCTCTACTCCAAAAAAAGGTCAACTAGTTCCCCCTGAACTGCACTTGATCCAACATCCAAAGCCTAAATATTCCACAAAAATGCCAAGTTTTGGTGAAACATCAATTAACAGGTTTCGTAAGGGGTGTCGGGGTATGGGCCAAAACGACAAAAAACAACCTTTTGCGGCCAAATAAACGGTTTCAATCAAGTCTACGCATGTTGTTAGCCCAGATGAATCAACTTTCGTAGCAAGAATAGGTGAGTTTAGCAAAAATTGCCGCCAAACAAAATATGATTTTTTTCTCGCATTAACTTTGAAAAGTCACAGGTCAACCACAACGTTTTTCACTGTTTTTGTGCTTTAGTAGTAAGAGAAAAGGTAACTCTTGAAAATGCCAACGGCGTTGGCTAAAAGTGTTTTTGTGAAAAATTATGACAAGTAACCGTAGACCAACTGCGAAAAAATTTCACGGCAAAAAGGCACGTTGGCCCCTCCCTCAACTTGATCCTGGCTACGTTACTGGGCTGCGGCCCTCTAAGGGGAGGGCTAAAACCGCTAAGGGGGGCTGCAGCCCACCGAGCCCCCCCCCCCCTAAATACGCCACTCAATGGAAAGGGTTAAAAACATCTTTAAAAATCTGTAGCAGATTTTATATAAAAATATATTTACAGAAAATTCAGATTTCCAGTTTTCCTGCGTATGATGTTTTATCTCCTCTCGGTCCCCTGTCACCTGCCTAGGGCTGCGTGCACTTCAGTAGCAAACACTAGATAAAAAATAACATGCTGCCACTAGCGATCGACCGGAGGCTCCGGCTCCGGCTCCGGCTCCGGCCGGATTTGAGCCTCCGGCTCCGGCTCCGGCCGGATTTGAGCCTCCGGCTCCGGCTCCGGCAAAAAAAGTGCCGGAGCCGGAGAATTTTCATTGTTCAAACTTTGACAAAAAGTTCAAATTTTGAGAAAAAATTTCAAGATTAACGAAGCGGTTAGTCGATTACAGTACTTATATTACTGCCAGTTATAATGGAGATGACTACCCCTCTCTAGCAATGTGTATTTTTACGTCTCCAATTGACTAAACTCGGCCTAAAAATCAAAAGTTTTTCACACTCACACTGCCTCCCCCGGACCCCTATAAGCTTGTAACTATGTGACTTAGTGATTTGAACTTGAGTTTTAGCTCTGATGTTTTCGGCCGGTCAAATATGTTTGCATGTGCTGTTATGTCATGTCCCAAAGTTTTGTATTAAAATAGCAAAAAAGTTATTTTTCACCCATTACAAAAAATCGAAAAGTCATTCCTCCTAAAGATTCTTTCCTGGTTACAACGTGACTGATATACGCCTAAATTACAGGGGTCGGAGGGGCCGGGCGGTAATCCTCGGAAGCTACAGACATTTATATACGGCGTCGTAACTTATACAAGGTGCAATCTTTTCCAAATTTGTCTATTTTTTGGGTGTATATATTCTTATACACGTATATAAAATCTTGACAATTTTGCAAGGTTTGACTAAAAGGGGGAGGTTCAGACGGACACCCTGAAGGCCTGAACAACCAGCTCCCTCTGACACCTGCCCTTGGCACCACAGTCAAAATGCCATACTGGTCAATTTGACCAAATTTTTGACTTTTTATCAATGTTAATGAAAATTTTTTGTGAGATCACCAAAAACGGGACCAGTCAGTGGCCAGTGGTCGTATGAGTGTGTAAAGACATATGTATAGAAATGGGGCGTGACTGTTGAAACATTAAAAAATGCTGTTTCGAATAAAATTGAAAATTTTTTCACAATTGTCAACATTTTTTACTAATTAAAATTAATTTTTTTGTAAAACACTGCCTCCGGCTCCGGCTCCGGCATTTTGTATCCGGCTCCGGCTCCGGCAAAATTTTACCTCCGGTCGTTCGCTAGCTGCCACGTGCGCGTTGCTCTCCTGCTCCGGGCTTGCCCCAGGACAGGCTGACTAAACGAAACTCGCAGAGGGTATCAATGTCAGGGGCACTCGTTGAAAAAAAATGATGTTTTATAAGGCAACGTCTAGGCTCATGCTTAGTTGGCAGGATTCTCTGGGCTAAGCTGGTAGAATTTTTCTTCAAAATTTTGATTTTTTAGTTCCTGAGCCTAAACCTAAGCCTAAGTCTGATACTTGCCTAAGAATCATACGAATCCGAAGCACTAAGCCAAACTAGAACGACCCGAAGACTTGAAATTAGAGTTTTTCTCCGCACCACTATGTTATAAAAATGCTTCAGTGCAGTGAGTGATTCTATATTTTATGACCTTGAGAACCGAAAGCCTAACCTCTAATTGGAAATTCCTTTTTTCCAATGGCAGGTGTTCTTGTTTTTTTTCTCCAGACCTTCCCCATGACGAAAGCCTAGCACCAGTTGCGTGTTAATATTTTATCTGAAGTTGTTATTATTTTCAGACGTTCGGTGAATGTGAAAGTAGTTTTATCCGTTACTACTAACGTTTCTAGTGTATAATCTCAGAACCGGGGCGAGATGGAGTCAGAAGAAGCTGCAAAGCCCTCAGTTCCAGAGTAAGATGTCAGATATCTGAAGATTTATGAAATTTATGGTTTGAGACATGCGTGTCTATTAATGTCTAGGATGAAATTTCTGGGAGGCCATAACAGAAAAAATGCGCGTTTTTGACAATGATTCTATAATTTTAGCTTGGTCAAACTGTATGTATATATTTATTATGTGTATATATTTCATTTCAGAATTCAGACTGCAGACATTTTGGAACAAGCTGTGAAGCATGATCCTGAAGTAAGATTGACTGATGACTTAAAGCTGCTAAAAACCTCGGCACACTGGTTGCCAATTTGCATAACAAGTAGAAATCTACTATACGAGGATCTAGAAAAACTTCCGCAACTTTAGTGGCCAGTATCGCTTAGCTATGAAACCTTGGTTTATTTGCACTCGTGGCGATGTGACCCCAGCGCTAGTGTGCCATGGAACAAAATATATACTGCTCTATTATTTTCTCGGTTATTCAGAAATTCCGACCATACATGGGCGTCAGGGGGCTTTCTCACCCGCCCCCCCTACCCCAGAAGGCAAATTCACCCCCCCCCCCCAGAACGTTCTGAAGGTAGCTCACGACGTCTAAATCGGTTATGAAGCGAAATAGCTAAATTGGTGGTTCGCGAAGCAAACATTGCCGCCCCCTCCAGAATTCGCTACCTACCCACGTTCACGTATGAATCTGACACGATAGGGGTTTGCTATTCGCAAAACATTATTATATGTGTCGTATGTTGCCCTTTTTGCAGTGGCCTGGACAGGGTATATATCGTGAATTTGTTTTAGGAGGAAGGAGAAGTGTCCGAGGAGGAGACGGAGGTGCCCGCCGGTGGCTCACCCGCCTCGGCTCGCTCGCACGACCGCCCGCCAACCGGACTCAGCACTACGGCCACCTCCTTCAATGATGACGTACGTATATAGATATAATAACGCACCATAGTAGAGGGCTGGCATAGCAATAACTGCGTTTTTATGCAATATAAGGCTTTTACTACAAAGATTCAACTCATAAATGCCACTGATTTGGCTGCGACAATAAGAATAAAGCGTAGAACTGGAAAAACGGTATAGAAAGTAAAAAATTTCATCAGGCCCGGTCCTCGAAATCAAAGTCTAATTTTGCTTTACACTTTACAGGCTTCTAGCCCAGCATCTATCAGTCCCATTGCCACGGCAGCCGCTGGCCCAGAGGGACATCCGGAGGGCGGCGACGGCGGAAAGGCCCACTCGCCGGCCGGCAGCTCGGATGCGTCTCTGTCGCCCGGAGCCGTGAAGCAGGAGCCGGCTGGTGGCGGCGCAGCGGCCGAGCCCGAGACCCTGCGAGTGGTGTCCAAGAAACGGCCCAGTCCGTCTCACAGCGGCGCTGAGAGCAGCAGCCTGTCGCCCCATTCGGGCAGCGGGGAACGCGGCCATACGCCGGAGGAGGAGCGCGAACGACGCAAACAGAAAAAGCAAAAGCAGCGAGAGAAGCGAGGCCAAGAGGAGGAAGAGGGCGCCCAGGCTAGACGGGAGAAAAAGGCCAGGGCTAGAGAGGAACAGACTGGCTCGCCGGGTAAGGTGGAATAATGGGATAGGGGATAATGGGAATATTGAAGTGGGGGGCGTGGGCAGTTTGGTGAGGGAATATACACCTGGTTTTTAATGATTTTTTGTAGGTATGATTGTTCAAAATGGGATTTATTGGATTATATATTTGGATCAGGTTATCACTTAAGGGGGTAGTGTCGCGAAAGCAATTTTGCTCATAGGCTGTGAAAATAGAACTTTTTGTTTTGAAGTAGTACATGCAATGAGCAGCTAGTCCAACGCTGTATGGTATCAAATAATTACTGCCAGACATCACACTATCAATATGGACAAATATCTTGGACCAATCGTCATTAGTAAGCCAGACATCACACAATAGGGACATAAAAGTTCGAAAAATCAAGCCAGATATCAGATTGGCCAGCTTGTGAAGTACACATCATGTGTGGACGCACAATTTTTTGCGACAAATAAGAAAAAAGAAAATTGAAGGTTCGTTTTTCTTCTGATTTGAAAATAAGCGTCTAGATTTTCCACAATTTATCATTATTGCTGTTATTATTTTACAGTGTAAGTACACCTTCACAGTTCAAACTAGTATTACTCCACAGCCGCTACAGCAATCTGCACTCAATTTTGTCTGCATAAACTACAACATATGTGCTATTAGTCTATGTAAAAGAACTAAACCGAAAAGTTGATAAATGTGACTAAAAAATGGAATGTGAATAGGTTTTTTTTCGTCATTTTTCCGACTTTAAGACATTATTGCAAACTATATGCTGCACCAATTTTGCTGAAACTTGGCAAAATAATTTGCCTTTTGGTAGATTTTTAAAATATAGAAAGAACAATTTCTAACATTTTACTGAACAAGTTTTACAGTCGCGCAAAATCGACTGCTTTCGCGACACTACCCCCTTAAAGATATTAAGTATTAGGTATATCAATTAAATATAGACTGCAAGCTTTCAGACGCGTACTGTAATCTTGTGTTGTGTTATGTAAAAATTTATTTAAATTGACGTAGTTTTATAGCATTAAGACTATATCAAGACTAACTATACAGTTAAGACGCAGTTCGGTGTAGGATTGTTAGTTGTAGGTCTAGCCCAAGCGACCATTGTTGTTCCAAATATTTTTTGTCTTCGACATATTTTTTGGTAATCTCTAGAGTTCGTGATTCTGTGCCTTTGTACATCTCCATTCGGTTGTAGTACGTTTTTTTGTTTTTACATGAAAGCGGTGTTCTAAAGAACATGAAATGGAGCAATAAAAACTCATCGCCCCTCAGAAATGTACTCGTCCTGTACAATCTGTTGTGGTAAAGGCATGAATAGACTCCTAATATCGCATTCTGATTTGTTGCAGAGGCAGGCCATGTGCAGCCGGTGCCCGGCCTGCCGGCGGATGCGCCACTGAAGCAGGAAGCAATGGAGGAGGAAAAAGAACGACACCGGGAGGAGGGGCCCCGGAAGCGGGCCAACCTCAGCCAGTATCTGGCACCGGTACTGCGCCCCGGAGTGGGACAAGCCGGCGAGCGCATGCGACTGAAAGTCAATCATTTTGAGATGAGCCTGGAACCGAAGGTGGAATGCCTGTACCACTATGATGTTGAGATTGAGGTGATCGAACGGGAGGTGGGCCCCGGCGGCCGCAAGCGACGACGCAAGCCGCTGCGCAAGTCGGAACAGTATGCCAGGAATTGGGCCATTTTTAATGTAAGTTTTTTAATGTAAATTTTTAATATATATAAGTTTTCTTTGGTTTGGCGACGAGTTAGCAGGTATTTATTATATGTATATATAATTGTTGAATGTGTTTAATAGTTAGCAAGCTACTTTGATATTGAGTTGAGTACGTATGGTAGTGGACTGTGGAGGTCGATTTATTTTTGCAGCTTGCAGTTCAGGTGGCGCAGCAGTGCATAGAAAAGCGGAATAAGGTTTTAATGCAATTTCTGCGACTTTTTTGTTTTTTTACAAAAAGTGGGATGGAGGACTAAAAAGTGAGGAACCAACAGTAAGGAGACCCGAAAGCCCTTCTGCGAAAATTGCCGTTGTACTTACGTTTATATACTTTTTGTTTCTATGCTATGTGTATAATACCTGACTGCATTCTCCTTTTTTAAAAAATTGAAGCTACGCACGTTTTCGACACAAAAGTGTGCATAATATATTATAATATATTAGTTTTTTGTAAAATTTGTAAATCATGCTCATGCACAATGTAGAATCAGGTCAGCGGTAAGAGTGATTGCATGGGTCAAGTGAAAAAGAACTTGTATTAGGGATGGAAGTCTCGGTTTTTTTTCCGAGACCGAGACCGAGACCGAGACCGAGACCACGAAACCGAGACTACCGAGACCGAGACCAAATTCCGAGACCGCCAAAACCGAGACTGGGTCATTTTTTGCCATTTTTTTACCTATTGATTTGATGACTTTTTACAAATTTGTAGGCAAATTTACAGGACCATGGTCAGACACCCTTTATATATATGTATAGAACTAACAGCTACATCACGACAATTTTGTTTACATTGCTGGTTATTTCCCCCGTTTCTGTGGGACTGTGGGACCATGTCTTCTTGAATATTGTGAAATTTTGACCTCTGTTCCAAACCAAAACAGACGCAATTAGTCCTTGTGCATGCCAGAAAATAGCAAATTTTGACACTGTTTGGTTCGAATTTATTTAAAAATAGCTCCGTTGTATTGGAAGTATCAATGTTCTGCTAAAATACACCCTAGATAGAAAGGGTTTGGCTCAAAAATTAGACCTGCGCCGTGACGCTCTTTCATTGTTTGCCTACGGCGTGACCCCTCTTTGAGCGGGGCCCCCCTTAACCCCCTGGGGCTGGGACTATATTTTAGTTGGGAGTAGTAGATGTTCCCTTCTCATCCACCGAACTAGATGTGTCACCGCATGGTTCTGAGTAGTGCGTTTAGTTGAACTTTCACAGATCTTTGCTTTTGATTTTTGCTAAAATAGTGGTTGAAATTTAATTTAAGTAGGTAAAGCCACCAATTGGCATAAAAAAGTTGACCAGCCAAACACTAATACTTAAGAATAAAATATAATAATAATCAGACAGACAGACTTGATAGATCGTATGAAATAAGAAACCTAATCACTAGGGGCGTAGCCAGGATTTTGAAAAGGGGGGTCGCACCTTGTCAACTTTTTTGGCTCACTCAGTTATAGCAAATTGCTCAGCAATTATAGCGATTTGAGTACTCACACACGCAAGGAAAACGCAAGACCACTGAGCCATAGGTTGCAGGGGTCTGGGGGCGGCAGCCCCCAGAAAAAATTAAGGATTTTTTCAATTTTTAGGCCGAATTTGGCCCACCGAATACGTATCAGAAAGGAAAATTTAAACTAAAGATGGGATCGTCGGACGTCACATCAGACAGCGTATTACACAAATAAATGCAGCATACGGTAATCTACTCCTGTAGACATGCATAGGCTTTGATGAAATATAATATAACAAGGAATAATAAACCACAGAACAGCGGGGGTCTGGGGGCGGAAGCCCCCAGGAAAAAATTTAACAGAATTTTGTTTTTTAGGCCAAATTTGGTCAATTGGAGACGTATCAGAAATTTTTTTAGGACGGACGTTTACAAACGCAAGATATATACCAAAAACCAAAGTTGCAGGCGTTTGCGGTTGGCAGAATGGCAGCCCCAAGAAAAAAGTTTCCCAATTTTTAGATCGAATTTGGTCAACTGGAGACGTATCAGAAATTTTTTCTGACAGGAAAATTAAAACAAAAAGATGGTATATATATACCGTCACACCAGACAGTCAGACAGTATGTTGCACAAGTATATAAATGTAGCATTATGTACTAGTGTATACATGCATAGGCTTTGACGAAAGATAATAACAAAGAAAAGTAAGCCAGATAGTCGCAGGGGTCTGTGGGCGGCAGCCCCCAGAAAAGAATTGGGGGGAAATTTTTGATTTTTAAGCCAAATTGGTCAATCGGAGACGTATCAGAAATTTTTTTAGGCCGGGCGAATAAAACCAAAGGGGGGACCCTTGTTGACAATTTCTTCAGGTTCGACCAAAAGGGGGGGGGGCCCTGGCTACGCCCTTGCTAATCACAAACATATGTGTATACATTTGTGTGTGCACTGTGTTTACTGATAAACTAAACAACCACGGCAAAGTTTTTTCGAAAAAAATAACAGAATTTCACTGTTTGGTGTGAAATTTTGGTGAAATGAACACTTCCGAAAAAAATTTCCTGCCAAAAATATAAACCAAAGGGGGGACCACAGGAAAATTTTTCACAGATTTGAAAAACCGAGACCGGGTACAAACCGAGACTTTTCGACTACCGAGACCGAGACCGAGACAGAGACTGGGCTAGTCTCGGGTTTTGACCGAGACCGAGACCGAAACTTCCATCCCTAACTTGTATGTATATATATATATATATATATATATATATATATATATATATATATATATATATATATATATATATATATATATATATATATATATATATATATATATATATATATATATATATATATATATATATATATATATATATATATATATATATATATATATATATATATATATATATATATATATATATATATATATATATATATATGGGGAAAGGGGGACCCCCCTTGAAAATCTAGGAGCCGGGGGGAGGGTCCCCGAAATTTGGGCAAAATTAGAAAAGACACACTTTTTTGCAAAAATTTGACAATACTTTGCAAAATTTAGGGTTTTTTGGTCCACCAGGGTGGGTGGGTCTAAAAAAATTGGCCGGAGTGGCCCCCCCAAATTTTGACCCCGTTACATGTCTAGTTTGGTCTCTGATAGATGGAGTCGTATGTGAAACGTACATAATATGTAGTGAAGCAACAGAATCGAAGGCCTACCGAAATAACCAGAATTCTATAAGTCAGAGTCAGCTATACCCGTTTGTTATGACCTGGGTTTTTTTCGCAAAAACTTTCGCAATTGCGAAAAAAAATTGATTGCGAAAAATTTCAAACCTTTTCGCAAAATTGCAAAAAAATTTTGACGCAGTGGAGGTCTATGCGCTGGTTTTTGTGGTTTAGTCGGACAACATTTCCGATACGGCCCCAATTGACCAAATTTGGCCTAAAAATCGAAAATTTCTCTGACTTTGTGATCCCTTAGGCCCGGACTCGTGCAACTTTGTGGCTTATCCTACCATATTTTTATCGTACCCCCATATTTTAAGTAATTTTTCTGAAAAGGCATCTTACTCAATTTTTCGAGCTGAGATAGCCCGGAATATATACCTAAGCAGTTCCTAAGACACATTTTTTTCGAGAAGAAGAAGAAGAAGAATTTACTTCAAAAAAATAAAGGACCAAACGGTATAGAACAAAATTGAAATAGCATTGAAAACAAAAATAACAGACTGATAACATGTTAAAAATAAACAAAGAAAAACAAAAACTGAAAAAGTCGTCGCCATGAACTAATAATCACCACAAAATCAGAATAAATAAAAATAATAGTCAAACAACCAACATGTTTAGTTTTTATTTAAAAACCTTTAAAAACCTTTTTAAATCAATAGACTCGCTTGTCAACCGTTCCTTAAATTTCTTAAATGACGGAGCAGAAACGGTAGACTCTGACAATGAATTCCATGGTTCAACAATTCGGTTCGTAAACCAATACTTAGCCGTGTTAGAATGGCAAATAGATTGCCGCAGTTTAAAACAGTGACCTCTCGTACGGCTATCCTCGCTGAATTTAAACAAGTCATATGGATTCAGAACAGTTAAGCCATGGACAATTCTATACGTAAGGCACAAATCTCGAAACAAACGTCTGAACTCGAGAGTCTCGAGACCTAAAATACTGCATCTCTCTTCATACTCCAGGTTTCTCAAATTCCAGAAATTACGAGTAAATCTTTTTTGGACAGATTCCCAAATTCGGAGACTGCCCAAAATTCTTCATGAATTTCGTTCGAGAGGCTACTCGAACAACAAGTTGAGAAAACATTTTGATCTAGCTTTAAGAAAGAATCCATATTGCTACAAACTGAATTGCCTTAATTCGAAGGATTTTCCAAAAATTTTTCGAATTAAGCCATAGCTATTTATTATTTTTTCGCAGTTACCATAGGAATCGAAAATTCAGCTATAGTACCGTTGAAGCATGAAACTATACGTGTGTTTTTGTTGTCACCTAGATGAGGCGATCTGCGACGAAACCAATTTTTCGATATTTTCATTTCTACGTATAAAAACGTTCAATTTTTGTTTTATTTCTATACATAAAATTTCAAAAGCATGTCCCTGGTTGATGAATCCACTGACGAGTCGCCGTCTAACCAGGGTACGGTCTGGAGACGATCGCAAGCACCAACTAACCACCTTAGTTAAGTATTAACAATCTCGCACTCATCTGTTGATTTCTTACTAATTGCTTTGCGTTTAACCATATACATTACTTTTCTAGATATCACTTATAAAATTATTTTTAATTCATTTCCTATAAGTTATAATGTTTTACTTATTGTATGTTCAACGTATTTGTCTGTTTTTTTCAAACTAACCCCCCCTTTTTTTCAAACTATCTTGTTTTGGTTTTTCCTGGGAGTAATTGGGAGAATGTAGTCTATATTACAACTGTAACCAGAAAAGGGGGGAATAGGGAAAGAGTATAGGAATAAGTAGGAAATAGGTTTGGGTAGGGGTTTATTATGTGAGGTTTACTGTAACTAAGTAATGGGTGTAGGTTATTACAAAGGTGCCTCGTATACCAATTGCCTAACTACGAAGAACTATGTCAAAACGAGAGGAAGTGCCTAGAAAGGCAAGCCGCAAAAGGGGCCAATGCGAGTCTGGGGCTAGGCTAATGCCTCTTAGCCGCGGAATGCTCCAGATGGGTGTCTGGTCACGAGTTCTCCTAACTACTCTTTTCTGGTCACTAAATTAATAAAACAAACACCACTCGACTCAACAATTTACCGCAAAGAAAACAAGCAAAATACTCACACAAACGATCAATTCCAAAAATAACGCACAATACCGTCAGCTCGCCTCAGTTCCGTTCACTTCACCAATACCTCAAATACTCACTTCACAACTTCTCAACTCAACAACAACATCACAACTCCTAACCAACTACTCCCAATCTCATCTACCACACACACTGACTTCTGTTTCGTTGGTGTACTCGTTGTTGGTGTCGGCTAGTATCGGGTGTCAAAGGGAAGCTAGCTGACTTACTGTAGGTGCCAGCGGCACTTTTTATGCCATATTTATTGCTAGCAAAGGACGGGGGTAAGGTTGCAATAGGGACGCTAGGGAAAGATTTAAGTTTAGATTACCGTAAGTTAAGTTAGATTAATTAGGGGGTAGGCTTGGGAAAGGATGTTCTATAGGAATTTAGGCAATTAATTAGAAGGCCGAGTAACCAGGAGGGGCTAGGAATCGAACGTCCCCGTTACACGGGGGGGCTACAAAAATCGAACGTCCCCGTTCGGCTGGAAATGAAAGATAGGGTGCCTGATCGGAGTGTCAGTGTCAAAAAAAAAATACCATACAATTGCTTACATAGTCTTAGAGCATGCATAACCATTACTTATTGTGCCTGTTTTACCTAGCCGGAACTGAGCTGAGCTGATAACAAACAACAATACATAAAATAACAGCAAACAAATAAAACAATTTTTTTTTAAATTTTCGTGTTCAATGTCCAAGTTTAAAGTCCTTTACCGGAAATAAATCGATGGCGTCGGAATGTCCTGGGGAATATGGAGATAAGTCGAATTGTCACTGTTCTGGTACACGGGAATCCATCGGAGGAGGGAAGGTGGTTGCGCTTCGCAAGGGGGGGCAGCCGGCGGCTGGTGGGTCTGAAAGATTGGGGGCGATTTGTCCATTGACGTTGTGTGGGGCTGGACGGTTTCGGAGGGAATTGGTGCGGGTCGTACGGGGTCCAAAAGGGGTCGGTAGGTTGCACGTGGGGGACGAGCGTTGTCCATGAGGGGTCGTGGGGCTTCAATGAGGGGGCGTGGGTTTTCCATGAGGGGTCGTGGATTTTCCAGGAAGGGTCGGGTCTGTTTCTGAGCACGGTAGCCGGGTCCATTCGTTGTGGGAGGGTTTTGGTTTGTGGGTGGGGTGAAAGCGCGGGTCTCAACCATTGGGGCAGGGTTGTCGGGCTTCGAATTGTGCTGTGGGTAAGAGTCAATGTTTAGGGCCATAAGGGGAACAGTTGTGGGGGTAGACAGAAGGGAGGGTGGTTGGCGATAGAATGAAGGAGGTCTGGTCTGTGGGGGTCGGTCTTCTCGGGGCTGACGGAAGGGGGCTTGTCGACCAAAACGACTGGCCATAGGGGGTTCACGCCGGTAATCGGATTGGGGTTTTGGTGGGGGGACATTCTGTCGGCGGGGTCTGGCAGCATTAATGGTGAGGGGTGTTCGGCCACGGGTACCGATATGGGGTGGGGCTTGCTCGTAGGAGAGGGTGGAGAAGTAGGGCTGGGGGCACACAAGAGGAGGAATGGAAATAGTCCAGTAGCGGAACAGAGTCTGGGTGCCGTAATAGGACAATTTTGGGTCTGATTGGGCATTTTGAAATAGGGCAGCGGTGGGGGAACCAAAATTGGGAAAATCGAGATTAGAAATGTAGCGGACCATGGAATGGGGGGAACACTGTTGGGACATGGTGTCTTCCAATTTTTGGATTCGGTCAGGACTGACAGTTCCGATGGAGTGGTGGAAGGGGCCTGAGATGTAGACGGGGGTGGGCGATTGGGAAACGGAACCAAGGGCAAATTTGGTGTCTTCTGCCCATCGGCCGGAGGGGTGCTCGAGGTCGTTATATCCTACGTGGATGATGACTTGGTAAAACTGGGAAAGATCCATAGGACGGAGAAGGGCGGGAATGTCCTTTAGGCGGGCATCTGGGGAACAAATGACGACCCCACATTCGATACCACGCAGGTATGCGATGTCGGAATCGCCAACAATGAGGTATGTCGCTGGGGGGCCGGAGATTTGGGGAGTGGTGCACCAAAGGGACAAATCAAGGGGAGGGGGGTTGTTGGTGCAGACGTTGATGGAGGCTTCGTCAAGAAGCTGCCCATGTCGGTCGGTGCCAGGGTGGTCAATGGACGGGACAGGGGGGATTTCGGTCAAACCGGACGCCCAGAAAGGGTGACGGCCAATCAGGATGTGGTGCATATTCTCCCTGGGATAATAGGGAATGGACGGGTGGGAATAAATCCGCCAGGTGCTGCCAGATAGCCACCCAGACTGAGTCGCGGTTCATTATCCAAGCGGCATTTCGGTTGATGTAATGATGCCGATGGTCTTGGATGAAGGTGTCGAGAGAACTGGCGTCGGAAACAGTGTGAAGCAGGGAGTGGGCAAGGGCA